>OVBA01003483.1:0-27798 GCA_900406435.1 Lepidium aucheri | reverse complement strand
GGAGAGAGATTAAAATGAGGAGAGAGAGTAAAATGAAGAGAGAGAGTAAAATGAGGAGAGCGAGTAAAATGAGGAGAGCGAGTAAAATGAGGAGAGAGTATAAAATGAGAGAAAGAGTAAAATGAGGAGAGAGTAAAAAGAGGAGAGAGAGTAAAATGAGGAGAGAGAGTAAAAAAAGGAGAGAGAGTAAAATGAGGAGAGAGTGTAAAAAAGAGGAGAATTATTAAAAAAATAGAGAGAAAAAATAGGTTGGTTTGTAGTTCAAATTTTAAATGTTAACAAGTTAATGGGTAACCCGTTTCGACATATCAACTCATTAGAACCCAACCCATTCCAACCCAAACCCATTTAACCCATCAACCCATTAAACCTGTTAACCCATTAGGGTCAAAAATTTCAAAACCAATGGGTTGATGGGTATGGGTTATGTTGGGTTGACCCATCACTTTTTACCCATTTTGACACTCCTACTCATTTTAGAGATAATTAATTTTTGTTGAGAAACTTCAAAATTGGCTACATGGTTTTATTTGATCAGTTGATTAGACAACTCAAATAATTCACAATCAGTAATGTTAAATATATAGTTCATATGATACTATTTAGAAATTTTTGTTTGACTAGAAACTATAAATAAATTAGGTTTCTTTATTCTATTATATATCACTTTAAATATATAATTTTAATAATATTTTATTTTTAATTTTATTTAAAATGTAACAATAAAAATAAAACAGTATTATTTAATAGAAAATAATAGTAAGTATTTTTTATTATAAACTCTGTGATTTCAAAGAAGTAAAATTATAATTTTAATATTAAAAATTATATTTTCAATTGTTGTGCTTAGGACAATAAAATACTTTTTCTCTATATTATTTATATATTTTTTTATTAAATTACTTTTGAGATATTAATATTTATGATGTTATAAATTTTGATATAATATATATATATATATATATATATACATACATACACATATATCTATATATTAATTTGTACGATCTTATGATATTTAATATATGTTTAAAGATGAAATTATTTTTAAATATATATATATATATTTATATATATATATATATTAAGATATGTAATTTAAAAATTATATTATTATATAAAAAACAGTTTTATGTGGTAGACATTATCGTGTCATGTTGCCGTTGGGTCTAATTTGGTTCAACATGGAATTAATTGTGTGGAATTCATGTGGTCGATGCAGTGCTTAATTCGAAACAATTAACTATGCTTAATTTGAATGCCCTCTAGCTATCCAAACATGAATTTTATCTTGGATTTCATTAGGTGATGTTCCTTTCCTCGACCTTCGATTTTCTCCAACTTAAGTAAATTATCTTTGATGACGAACTCCTTTTGGTGTGAATGAGCATTAATTCCCATTGGTTATTGTGGTTCATCTGAAAGGCGAAAAAAGATAGAATTTTCTCGAATATTGATAGAGATCTCAGGGATGTTGTTAGACACATGGAAAAAGAGATTTCTTCATGGGTTTAAGCAAATAAAAAGTTAGGGTCAGTCTCGTTTTTAAACCTAGTAGGCGCTGCTCAAAGTGAGCCGTTGAGTAAGCTGGTGGTTTTTAGACCCTTATTTGGTACATATGCTTCATTGACAAATTTTGGAAGGATTCAAAGTATTTCTCGGGCTTAGCTTGGTATTGATTCACTGATTGGATTGGTGGAGTCAGCTTGGGGACTCGGGATACTCGTAGGAGTTTCCATCTTCTATATTTTGAAGTCGAAGCCCTTATGTGGGTGATATCTAGTTTTTTATCGCTTCATAACACAGATGGATTGATTGAGCTAAAGTACTGAAGAATGATGAAGGATCCTGAGAGTTTGCCAACCTCCTGTCCCTACACTGAGGACTTCGCAAGACTTAGAAGCGTTTTCTGTTTTTTTTCTTTAACTCTATGTCCTAGTGCTTTGAATTATAAGACTAATTTTCTGGCCTGCAATGTTAGAGAATTCTCTATAAATTAGTCATTTGTAAACTATGTACCTCAACATTAACTTTTTTTTCTCCTTGAATGATATGATATAAAGTTAAGTTGAAAAAAAAAAATTATATTAGGGAGATAGTCATGTAGGCTTCTTAATTTCAAATCAAACATAAATTTTCTTAAGTTATTAGTGTCGAATAATTTATTAAGTGATTAACAAGCAGATATGTATATGTTTGTTAAAAGTCAAGCGATTCTCAAATACAAAACTGGTTGTTATCTCTCTTATATAGGGTATTTTGTCTCTAGTGTTCGATAGTTTCTCCATTTTCTTTTCACTTCATTGTACAACGATGTGTCAGGGTTTCAGGATCCTTTTTTTTTCTTCCCTTGATCGCGTGAGAGTTGACCTCTAAGATATGTTTTTTCGATTTTGATCTGGATTATGAGGAGCTCCTTTCCTTTTCTACTATGTGCTTGTGCGGCTCTGTCTTTTACGAGCTTATCTTCAATCAATTCAGGTTTTGCCTTCATTTCTTGGATCTGAGTTTGCTTGGGTCCATCATTACTAAAAACCATAAAATATTTAAAATATAAATTTTTTAATGGTGAGAGACGTAATGAATTTGTCACTAATGTAAATAACCTTATAAGCTAAATTACACTCGAAGATAAAAGAAAAAAGTTGTCTCCGGTTGTATTCAAGACTTTTCTCTCAATTTATTTATGGTTATTTGCTAAAATGACTCGTTGACTTTGGTCAATTACAATCTAAACCACAATTTTTTCTCTCCAAATTTTTTTCTATATTACCCTTAGCCAATTTAATATTTACAATCATATCATTATTTTTAATTTATTTTTATTATTTTAAAATAAAGAAAAAACTTAAACACATAAATATTTGATTAGTTCCACATATTTACAAAAATATCATATTTTTTAATATCTCCAACCACTATCGACAAAAAAAATGAGTTCTAAATGTTCATCCAACCACCATTTTCGGACTCTATACACCCTTATTGAAGTTTATAACCTCACATTCTTCTCTTTCTTCTCGAATTCCATCCCCAAAACTCTAATTTTTATTTTTAAAAAATTTCAAATTCTTAGATCCTATTATTTTCAATTTTCTTACATCAAAAACTACTAGGCTTCTTTAATATAAACTAAAAATGAAGGTATAGACAATAATTGGTTGTAAACACAAGTGATATCTTCCTATTTCAATTTTTTCATTTTTTTGTAGAGTGCAGATTTCAAGTGAAGTCTACACCTGTATAGACTTGTGGTGAAGTATAAAAGTCAAAAAGAATTAATTTTCCTGTTGACCAATGTTTATATTTTGAAAGTAGACTTTATGTGAAGTCTGCAATTTTTCTATGTAAACAAAAAAAACATTGGATACTTTCATATTAAGTTTACGTGATAATATATTAGTTTTGCAATTGACCAATGTATTGAACTTTTAAGTAGACTTCACGTGAAGTCCACAACTTAATTATAGACTCACGTAAAGTCTGCAATTCAAAATGAGGTTAGTTTTGCAATTGACCAACAATCAAATAATAGCTTTGACTTCACGGTAAGTCTATAGAAGTGAAGTAGATTTCATGTGAAGTCTCTAGAAGTCAAGTAGTTTTTAGGTGAAGTCTATAATTAAATAGTAGACTTTACTTGAAGTCTACTTGACTGGTTGCAGAATTCTGGTGAAGTCTACTTGACTTCTGCCGACTTCACCCGAAGTCAAAGTTGTTTTTTTGACTTTTGGCCAATTGCAAAACTATCCTCATTTTGTATTGTAGACTTCAAATGAAGTATGCTTCGTTGTTGCAAACTTAAGGTGAACTCTACTTTATTTTTACACGCTACAGATGAAGTTTAATTCGTTTTTGCAGGCCTCAGATGAAATCTACCTAAAAAGTCAATACTTTGTAATTGTAATATTAACTTGTGTACATTTGCACAGACTCCATGTGAAATCTATGTCTATAAGTTCAAACTTTGGTCAAATGAAAAGTTAACCTCCAAATTAGACTTCACTTGAAGTGTGCATTGGTGTAGATTTCAGATAAAGTCTGCATTAGAATTCATATGAAGTCTGTAACGCTAATTTTTTTGTAATTTTTCTATTTGGGTTTGGTACCGATTTTGCTTTTGTGCAAGTTTAACATGTTAATGTATAATGGTTAAGATTGTATAAATTTTAGAAATAATTTTGTTATTTGACTTATTAAAAGTAGATTTCACCTGAAATCTGCATCGGTGTAGATTTCATCTGAAGTCTACAATGTTAATTTTTGAAAATTGCATTTAAGGCATGTTTCAAATTTTTGTTTAATTTTTTTTTTGTAATTTTCCTATGTGGGTTTGATACTGTTTTTGCTTCTATGCAAGTCTAACATGTAAATGTATTATAGTTAAGGCTCTATAAATTTTAGAAATATTTTAGTAATTAGCTTATTAAAAGTAGACTTCACATGAAGTCTGCATCAATGTAAACTTTGTAAACTTTAGATGAAGTTTGAAACGTTTGAAAATTTTCATTTAAGGCATGTTTAAAATCTGTTAGTTAATTTTTTGTAATTTTCCTATGTGTATTTGATACTGTGTTTGTATTTAAAATCTGTTTGAAAATTTTGTATTTAAAATCTGTTTGAAAATTTTGCTTCTTGACAAGTTTAACATATATATATATATATTATAGTTAAGACTATATAAACGTTAATTTTGCATCTAAGACTCGTCTAAAGATTATCAACATATGGAAAATGTGATAAAGTTGGGGCTACTTATTTTATTAACAATCTCCTGCAACTAAGATATTTATAAAACATGTTATACATCAAAAACCAATATTTTGATTTCAAAAAAATAACCCAATTACATAACATATCACATGTTACCAAAGTTTCAATAGGGTACCAAAAATACCGAATTACATAGCCTAGCCGAATTACATAAACCAATGAATTACATGACCTATTAGAAATGTTTCAATAGGTTACCAAAAAATACCATGTTATACTATAGCAAAAAGTATGAGTTCTCTTGTATATATTAAAAAGCATAAGCATACAAGACTCCAAACACTATACCAAAAGAATATATAAATAGTTGGACTCATATTATGATTCATATTGTCCAAATTTTTATACTCCCCTTTTTATGTAAAGATTTTTTAGGTTCCATATAAGTGAGAGAACATTATTGTAATACAACAATGTAGCAATACATATTGTAACACTATAAATATTCAATAAATAAAACGTAGTAACTTACGAATCAATTCATAACCAATTAAGTAACGTTTAAGCCTTCTCCTTATCCATAGGTTGAAAAGGATCATACCCACCCATATTCTTCTTTTAATGATGATTTTGACAGTGTTATTACCTTGAAAAAGATTGACTAGTGTAGCAACAAGCTTTCTAACTCTCTCCATTTTTTGACGTGTCACTTCCTGTGCCATAGTTTGTTTCCTCCTCTATTTTGGATGATAATCTTAAATACCACTTTTTGTAAAGTCTATAATCAACATTTCCACACTTTAATCCAATTGTCACTCAAAATGTTGTATTTCTATTTTATCCTTAATGAAACACACTCATTGAAATGGAAGGTTTCAATTTTGTCTCCCTTATTGAGACACACTCACTGAAACACATTTAACCTCGACGAGAGCTTCCTTCTTCTTCTCTGTTCATGCACCTAAAGCTTCATCCATCTCGCCCATTTTTTATCCATCTCGCCCATTGCTGACTGGTATCTTATCCAATCCTCTCCTCCTTCCTGGCTGAAAAGAAGAAAAGAAGTAGATCAGTTTTTGAGTTATTGATTTTGATTTTGAAATGAAAATTGCTTGATTGGGTAGCACATTTAGTTGATATTTATGTTTGTAATGATGATTAGGTATGTTCATTGATATATAATATCACAGTTGTCTTGAATAGTGTTGAATGGGAACAAAACAAGAATACCCAAATCGACCTATTTTCATAAATCGTTTCTGCAGATTTTGTGCAATTGGTACATTTAGGTACAACTGCACACTAAAGATGACTGAACAACAAGCACATTTAGGTACAGTTGCACACTAGAGATGATAGAAAAACAAGTACATTTAGGTACAACTACAAACATCTGTGTAATTCCTGGATGAATTTTGTTTTATTTTATTTACAAAAGGCATTGAGGAACATGTATACAGACATGCAATTTGACTATGGAGGGTGCTATTCATAAGATCATGAATGGATTTCAACAAATTCTCCAGATGCTATATTGCTTAAGACTTCATTTTTGGTGGAGATAAATTATTCGGTGTTAGTAGAGAAGATATGCAGGAAGAATGGAATAGATGAAACCACTAAGAAGCTCAAATTGAGCTACAGTCTATCTAAAGCTCAGAGAGAGACATATATTGTAGATGACGAGGAAGTTTTGATTTATTTGATGTCATCGGATAAAGAGGAGCTGAAACCTATTTTGTAAGTGGAGTTATTGAATGATGTGGAAAATGTAGACAATGTTGGCATCGTTAGTATTGAAGAACAACAAAACAAGATGATTATTGATGAGATGAGGGAGACCTTTTTTGACGAAAATGGTGGTAATGATGATTGTGAGAATGAATCACGTGATAATTTGGCGATTGTGGCTTGCCTTATGAATAATCATTTGCATGTTGATGAGCTCCCAGTTTGTGTAGAAGAAATTCAGAATGTTGAAGAATGGGAAGATGATACTGGTCTTGAGATAAAGCAAGAATTTTGTTCGAGGCAGCCAGTACAAGATTTGGTTCTTAGAGCTACAAATAAGATTTTTTTTGCGTATCAAACAGTTAAGTCGGATAATCAACGACTTATGCTATGATGTCGTCAAACTTCAAAAGGTTATAAATGGTATTTACGAGCAGCTAGAGATAAGGATTTAGTATTTTGGACTATCTTAGTACACAGAAAACTGCATTCATGCTCACGGGCTGTTGAGAGCACTAGCAGTATTAAATAGAGAGGCACACAACGAATAGTAGCAAATTTATTGCACGAAGATTTTCCTGGTCAAATGGACACTCCACCTGCTACAAGCATTGTTAATATTGTACAAACAAAATTTTCTATAGGTTGCTCATACTCTACAACTTTGAGAGGAAAAAAACAACATGTTGCTGAGATGTGAGGAAGTCCTGAAAAAAGCTACAAATTGTTGTTTTCTTATCTGTTCGAGTTAGAGAAGGCCAATCCTAAGACAATAAAAAGTGTGGAATTGGATGCAGATAAGATGTTTAAGTACTTATTCATCGCATTGGACGCTAGCATCAAAGGGTTTGAGGCAATGAGGAAAGTGATAGTTGTTGATGCAACTTTTCTTAAGACCAAATATGGTGGTACGTTGGTTTTTGCAACATCTCAAGATCCTAATCATCACCATTACCCCATTGCGTTTGGTGTGATTGATAGTGAGAAAGATATTAGTTGGAATTGGTTCTTTACAAAGCTAAAAGTCGTTATACCGGATTGTAGTAAATTGGTTTTTATAAGCGACATACATCAAAGTATCATCAAAGCAGGGCTAAGCATGGGCATTGCATCTGGTATTTGTCTCAAAACGTGAGAGGAAAGGTGGCAAATAACAAGGATAGAGCTGCGGAAAAATTCAGGGATTTTGCACATGCTTATACTGAGAATGGCTTTAAGAGAGAGTATACTGAGTTTAGTAGTAGGTGGCCTACAACTGCTAAATATCTGGAAGATAGTATAAAGTTTGAAAGATGGACAAAGTGCTATTTTGAGGGAGAGAAGTACAACATAGACACTAGCAATTCCGTAGAATCAATGAACAATGTGTTTAGAAAAGCAAGGGCGTACCCCCTACTACCTATGATTGATGAAATTATTGAAAAAATGTCTGAATGGTTTAACAAATACAGGAAAACATCTTCTAGTGCACCAAACTTCAAGAGAGTGGTGCCTTATGTGGAGAACATATTGCACTCACGATGTGCAATTGCAAAACATTTGAAGTTGAGGGACCTAAATAGCTTCTGGCTTGAATATGCTGTCAAAGGAGTCAACGGAAAGTCATATCTGGTGAACTTGAAATTGAGAACATGTCCTTGTAGATGTTTTGGTATAGACAAGTATCTGTGTATCCACGCAATTGTCGCATGTAGGTTCTTTATGCGGAAGAATGAGACTAAGAGAGATGAAAGTATCCAAATCTATGATCTCTGTTTAGAATATTATTTTACTCAGACTTGGGCATTGGCATATGAGAAAACAATATATTTAGTTCCACATGAGTCTGAGTGGAGTGTTCCTACAGAAATTCAATAATTGTGCACATTACCTCCAAAGAATGTCGCCGTAAGAAGAGGAACAAGTAAAACCTTAGAATAAACTTGGAGAGGTTGTTGCAGCCAGAAGATTCTTAATTTTTGTGTTTGTCTGTTGTCTGTGTATTTATCTGTTAATCCAACTAAGAACAACTGTACGAATTAGTAGCTTTTTGTTTAGTACAATTGGTTCAACTTGGTCAATTTGTACAATTGGTTCAATTTAGTCCAACTTTGTTTGAAATAGTGTCGATTGCTACAATTGCGTCAATTGGTACATTTGGGTCGACTGGTACAATTGGGTTGATTGGTACAATTGGGTCGATTGGTACAATTTGGTCGATTGGTACAATTGAGTCAATTGATACAATTGGTATAATTTGGTTGATCAGTATAATTGGGTCGATTGATACAATTGGTTCGATTGGTATAATTTGGTCGATCAGTATAATTGGGTCGATTGGAATTTTTCTAAGCAATGTAAAGATTTCAAAACACTAAATAATGTAAAGATTTCAAAACACTAAGCAATGTAAAGATTTCAAAATACTAAGCAATGTAAAGATTTCAAAACACATAACGAAAAATTTAAAATAAATAAAACAAGAAATTATCAATTTTTGATTTTTTTTTTATGTTTTCCACAAAACACTAGTGTTAGTATAAGGAGTCTTATGTTAGTTGTCATGCATTTACTAAGGAAAAGATGCGAGTACTATTAATTCGAACATATTGTATTGTGGAAACCTCCTAACTATTGATTAAATTAGGAAAATTAGGAAGAGGGGAATGGATCAACAAAAATCCAGTGTTGGGAGTGCCAGCCTCACTTGCCACATCCCTTCTCTGACCCGCCACATAGTTCTGGAGAATATGCATATTTGTTTCCAAAGCACCAATCTTGTCAAACACTTTGTTACTTATTTCACCAAGCGCCCCCATGAGTATCTCAAACCCTTTGTCCATCTCTTTCAAGACTACTTCCTGTACAGAGTCAAGAGTATGTTGTTCAACGGGGTTCTCCTTCTCTTCCACATCCATAGGGATCATGCTCAGAGTTGGAGCTCGAGCTTTGACATCCTTTTTGGACCAACCTTTCCAAAATATTTTCTTCCTTTGTACTAGTAGACGATCTCTCAAACTTCCAACCATCGGATCTAAACCCATGCCATCGTCATCAACATCCTCAACATTTTGCCTCAACAAGTCTTTCTCATCTAAGATAGGTTCCAAGATGCTAGAAATTACCTGAAATTATCACAACTGATTTTAAATTCAAACTCAGGATAAACACAAATAATACCAAGTTTGTTCATAAATACTAACCTTAGGGTTTGCGAGCACAATGTTTATATCATCCAACAAAGGACCTTTGCTGTCTACGTGAATGAACTTCCATTTGCACATCCTTGGACAACCCAGATCTGCTCTTACATATTCACGAAAATTCTGTCCAAGGTCTCAAATGCAGTTGAAAGCCAGAATCTGTACAATGAGTCAAAGCCATAATAAAAAATCGATATCCACAATAAACTCCACAGTGTATTAGTTGGATCAATATAAAAATAGTTTACCTCCCGCGGGATAATGAATTCAAAAAATCTAGGTTAAACATTTTTTTCACAACTCCTTTCATGTTCTTCACCAACCCCTTAATCCCATCAATGCAATCATTGAAAGTATAACGGCCCCATGGGAATGTGTCAACAGTTGGTTCATACTTATTATTCGCTTTCAATATCTTGCAGAGGAAATAAAGGACAACCAATTTCATCCTATCCCCGGAGGTCTTCTTGTTCTTCAACCTCTCAAGCATATTTTCTACTGCTTCAATCTTTATTCCTTTTGTTTTCTTAAACACCCTTTTTGCAAATTCCAAACCTCCCAACTTCTCCCAGTTCGTGGGGTATTCTTTGCAATTGAATCCCGTTAAAAGAGCATGCTCTCTAATAGAATACCTTATCTGCCTTCCATTCACCAAAAACCAGCACTCTTTTTCTTTTTCAATCCACATGCCTTGGACTTGATGATTTCGCTCCATCGCCATGTGGAATACATGCTTAAACTGCTCATTTTTCCTTAACCATTTCAGTTATACCGGAAATTATTCTTGAAACTCCACCATATGTTTCACATTACACCTTGTTCCTATCCTAACCGATTTGGTGTACTGAATTGGTTCAAATACATTTTCTCTGGCTACAGTGGGCGGAAATCTTCCTCATTATCAGAGCTATCATCATTAGAGGTATCCTCCAAATACAAAAAAATACATTAATTCGTTTAGATTTGTACCACTTGTACCATAAACAGAACCTATAGTTGTACCACTTATACCATAAACAAAACTTATACTTGTACCATAACCCAAGTTGTACCACTTGTATCATAACCCGAGTAGTACCACTTGTACCATAACCCGAGTTGTACCACTTGTACCATAACCCGAGTTGTACCACTTGTACCAAAAATACATTACCTGGTGCATCTGAATGCCTTTTCCCCGAGAATCATCGTCTTTATCTTCTTTCTCCACCTCTACTTTATCAGCATTATCATCGGATATATCCTCCAAAATCAAAAAAAGAATAAAACAAACTTTATAGCTGTTTTTAATTGTACTAATTGTACCAAACCACAGAACAATACACAATTGTCCTAGTTGTTCAAAATGTACCTTACTCATGTCTTCTTCTCCATCATTATATCATTTCTCCACCTCTTCTTCATCATTATCTCCTTTATCATATATATCCTGCAAAATAAATAAATAAACAAAAACAACACTTTACCGTTTATCTTAAATGTAATAATTGTACCAAACTTGATAATAATACATAATTGTCCTACTTGTTCTAATTACCTCAATATAGTTTCACTCGAGTCACGTCAGTACGTCTCTTTTTAGTCGCTCGTCGAGATCGAGAGTCGTGTTTTCATCTTCTTCTTTACTGCTCTCTTCTTCCTCTCTAGTACCATCATCGTCTTTTTTCTCTCCATTACCATCATCAGATACTTTGTCTACTTTGTCTTCTTCTATCTCTTCTTTGTTCTTCTTATCCAAATCCTTCTTCTTAATCATTTTACTCTTATCCCTCTTCTTATTTTTCATTTGTGTATCACATGCACCACTCTTATTAGAACCATCACTGAACACACAACAAAATCCCATTTTAAAACTAAAGGAAGATAATTAGGATTGTTGGTTTGGAAGATAACAACAAAATCCATCTACATATCTCTGATGATAACAATATCGATAACATCATCAAAGATATTTTAACATCATCAGAGAAATCAATATCGATACTTACATAGCTATATTTTTAAAACAATGTAATCATATAACATTGTAATATTAAAACAACAATATTGATAACATCATCTGAGATATTTTAATGATTCTTGATTTGTCCAGGAAATCGTAACTCACACATCTGTCCAGATAAACAAAACGCAAAAAGGTAAACCAAAGCAAAATCGACGCCCAGAAGCAAAATCGAAGAAGATGAGAGAAGAAATATCTCCGAAACAACCAAAATCGATAATTTTAGAAACAAAATCGTGAAAAGGCATAGGAAATTTGATACAGATAGATTTCTTACCTTCTGACCTCTTTGAATTTTCTCTCGTCTCTCCTCTTGCCGATAATTTTAGAAACCGTCGGTGTCTCTTTCGTTTTAGAAATTGTCTCTCGGTGTCTCCTCCCTCTCGCCAATAAATATATTAGGGTTTTTAGGAATTTTAATTTGGACGAGTCAGTTTAATTGGGCCGGAATTTAATTTGGGCGAGTTTTAATTGGGCCATGTTTTAATTTGGGCGGGTTTTAATTAGGCCGGGTTTTAATTTGGATGGGTCAAATGATTGAGTTGTAAATAAACTCAACTTCTACATTTTTAGGTCTTTTTACTAAGTTTTTAATATTAAAAATTGAAAAAGAAAACGAAAAAGGTGGCATTTAAGATTGTGTTTTGGCAAAAAATGGCATTATAGCCATTGATTCCTCTATTTTTTATTTCGAGTTCATTCAAAGTCAATATCTGATTTTTTTTCCCAAAATGACAACACTTCGTTCTGCATAAACATTCACATCTCACTTGGAAGTGGAACATCATCTGTTTTAAACAACAAGTTAAAAATAATGAACGAAGTTTATTTCAAAACCATCAACCATGTTCAACAAACAACAACCATCAACCAAATTCATAAAACATAAAGGTCAGCCAGGATCGTAAACATCAAACAACATTACATAAAACAACAACACAGTCACAATAATATATTTTCTTCCTTTCCTTATCTTGCAGAAACTTGTATTTGTCAATCTTCTCATCTCCCTAATCATGGTCCCAAACAGGAAACATCTGGTCATACTCCTTACATATGAAGTTGTTAACCCAGTCCTACATATAATATAACATATAGAATTCAAAAACCAACATATGTTAAGTAAGAATTGTGAAAATAAATACTAAAATAAAATTACCTATTTTAGCATGTTCTCCTGGACATACTGCCAAAATTTTTCTTCTTTGTAAGCGAGCATTGGTGGGGATCGATTGCTGGAAAATGATTACCATATTCAGCTCCAAACTCTAGAAGTATATAGTAAACCCATTTTTCAGAATTTGTAAAAACCCAAACATGTCGTATCTCCCAGATAGTTTAGTACTTTTCACACACTCAATAAGGTTCTTGAATGCAATAGTTCTTAAACGCATCTAAGTCCACAAACAAACTAGCCAAACTATATTGTATATGTTTAGACTGCTTCCTTCCTCTAATGTAGGTAACAAAAACAGAAAGATATCCTAGCCTGATCCGATTTTCCCAGGACCATGCTTCACATGACGAACATGCAGCTACCAACTCATCCAAACTTAGTCCAATTCCTGGCAGAAATCCAAGAAGATTCCACAACTCAGAAAGTTCATCATTCACTGTGCTCGCTGGAGGTAAACTCATGTTCTCCAAAAAAGTACATTTGAGTCTAGTAAAGAACTCAAACTCAAGCAATGAAAGCCTGATTGCACCATTTACAAAACTGTATTAAAAACAAAACAAAGTTAAATCAAAAATATTTGTAATTACTTTTACCTCACTGGATTGACCCCAAACAGAGACCAAATATCATATTTTTCATGCACTCAAGTTGTAGAATGAGCACGTAATGCACTAGTCTAGATGCCCATTTGAACTTCAACTTAAAAAATTTGAAGAACACCAAACCTAGAGTTAGATAGCTGCTCCCATTCATCTTCTCCTAATGCCCTATGTAAGGCATTTATGAGCTTAGTCTCTCCACTGTAGTATGGAATACTCCTTAATAGATTAGGTTCATGACCCGTAGTGTACAACGGCCTAGGGAAAAGCTCATCATCGTTCATAATCTGTAAAAAGGAATTAAGACACATTTATAAGTAAGCACAAATAGTCTACAAATGAAGTTCACACAAAGTCTTCCACAGAATTCCACACGAAGTGTAGACAAAGTCTACATAGAGTGTACAACAAAACTACATTTTATACAAAGAAAAAGGTCAATCGACAATCGAGATCGAAATCAACAAAAGACAAACAAAAGATTTGACAAAAACTAGATTTCCTTAATTGAAATCTACACTAAACAACAACGAACAAAAATCTTAAAGAAAAAAACAAAATCAGATCTGAGATAAAAAAAGACTTTTAACTGACCAAACTTTGACAAAAATATATTTAATTGGAAACTACGCTAAACAATAGGAAAACAACTCTTTTTGACAAAAGATATGTAAGAAAAGAATAATATAATATTTCAAAGAATAGAATCAGATGTCGAATTAAGGAAGAAAATCGAATGTGAAAATTAACTTAGATTTTTAACATTCTAACACAAACAGACAAAAAAATCTCAACTTTTACAGAAAAACACAACAAAAAAGCCAGATTTGTAACAACAAAAAAAGATTAGATCTGTAAGCAAAATGAAATAAGAAGAATGAAATCAGGTTCTTACGGCAGTGGATAAAATGAATAAGAAGAGTAGCTCTAAAATAGGAATAATATGGGCTTCTTATAGCGAAGAACAAGAAGTATGTCATGGGACTTACAACAAAGAAGGCGAGTTCTCTAGCAACCAACCAGAGACAAAGAGGAATGGCGACCTAAGATGGAGAGGTTGCGACGGCGAACCTGCATAAAAGGTTCAAAATCGTGGGAAAAGGAAAGTGAAATTGTGAAGAACTAAAGGGAAGAAAAGGGAAGTGAAGCTCTCTCACTGNACACAGGAGAATGACCACCAAAGAAGATAACATAAGATCGTCGGCAGACAGTAGTTGAGAGTGAATAAATGAAGTGGCTTCTCTTTTGTCTTACTCATAACAAGAATTTTACCCAATACATATCAAATCCTATTATACTCAAATGTCATGTAGTACAATAGGTGTCAATCTAAACAAGTGTGACGCTAGCAATAAGGATGTGATTAGAGCTATCTAATAAAAGTCAAGTAGTTGATGGGAGATTTAACAACCTAATGAAGTTCACACAAATGAAGTTCACCCATTTTATAAAAACCTAAAATAGTCAAAACACAAAGAAAAAGTCAACACAATAATTTCTGGGTGGAGGTCTCGCAGTTGGACCTCGAGTGATGGGTGAGAGGTGTGCTTTGGTCCTCAAAACCTTTACCTCGCAGTTGTTAAGGCGAGGTCTGAATCCGAGGTGTCATGATCTCTTCCTTAGCAGCATTTCTAGTTTGTGGGAGCATGCCTCGCAAGTGAACTGTGAGGGCTGAGTCCGTGGTGGTCAAGATCTCTTCCTTAGTAGCATTTCTGATCAAGACTTCCACTTCAATTCGGTCGATACTAATCCTCATGTCCATGAATGCATCCAGAGTGCTCCAAGAAGCCTCTAAAGTATCTAAAATTACTCCAAATGCAAAATGTATGGGATGCAAGTGCAAAACATGAAAATAAGCCTAAAAGAACTCTAGAATGATGCAAATGCTATGATATAGATGGAAAACGACTCAAAATATGGTCCTAAAAACATTAAAAACCAACATATCAGCTCCCCCAAACTTAGATCTTGCTTGGCCTCAAGCAAGTGCAATTACCTAAGATGGAAGAAACTACAAACAAAGGGAACATTTCATCCAACGAGCAACTTATTAAGCTAGGGACATAATCCACATGTGAGCTCTATCATTTTGGAAACCGCAGTGTAATCTCCTCAAGAATAGCATTCAGCCTATAAATTCCTAATACCTAAGCTGATATCTAAAGGTGCAAGTCTAATTCTTTATTTCTTGTAAGTGTGGTCCTTAAAAGGGACTTGAGATCAACGAGTATATATTTCAACTTCCCTAAGCTTAACATGCTCATTCTTCTCAACACAAGTGGTTCCTTCTCGTCCACACCTTTGCTGCCCACTTATTTATTATTTTCTTTTTTTTAATATGTGTTCTTTTGGTTTTTCCGAAGTTGGCTTATACAAACATGAAATGGTATGGGTTTGCGCATCCTCCAAGTTGCTTCAGCAACCCGCATATGGAGTAAGCAGCAGATATACATGGGCATGAAAAGCTACGGGTTTACGCATCCTTCCAGCCGCTTCACCTTTACCACTTACTCGGCTTTTGGCGGGCAGCTTTCATTTCTTGTTTTTCCACTTAACTTGAGAGGGTTTTACCACACACACAATAGATCATGCTAAACATAAAGAAGGAAAGTATTTGATGCATGTCTAGAAACTAAATTGGCAATTCAAATTCAGTTTTAGAAGGAATCAAACAAGAACTTTTCAAGACACAACACAAGCAAAGTTCACTAAGGTGAATGATCCGCCCAAAAAATTTCCAAAGCAGCCAATTACCAATCAAAAGCATTCACAATGTTACTAGCTAACTTAACAAGGTTTGCCCATCATCAAGATAATTCCCACATAACAAGTATGAATGCATGAATCCTATGTGAATGCAACCTATATACAATGCCAAATGGATGCAACTATATAAACACTCTATTTTTCGGATTCATTTTCAAGATTTTCCAATTTCTTTTGTTTTTTCTATGTCTTATATGCTATGAAATGCAACACATAATGCAGCAAAGAAAAATCTTAACAGATTTTTACAAACTAAGTGATATGCATGAAAGACAAACTAAGAATCACAAAACGCAATGTTAGTAGTAACTCCTAGGACCCTTCCCCAAACTTAAGTCATACAATCCCTTGTGTGTATGAAAGCTTAGAGGTGAACCCTAGGTAGATAATTAAAACAAATAATGGAATGCAATGGTATTTACAATGAAAGGAGTGGAGTAGGTACCTTTTGGGGACTTATGAAAGGCTTTAGGAGGCAATTTGCTGCACCTCTAGGTGGTGCCTCGCAGTTCCATGGCCAGGGTACCTTGTCCAAAGACTAGATACCATCATCGCGTGTGTTCCTCGCGGTTCACTACAAGGAAGGACTTTTCATTCAATTAACCCGACCCAACTGACTGTACTGCTCAGTGACTGGTCCATTCTTTTGTTAACCCACTTATCTCCTATTCATAAAAACAATGTCTGAAAACAATAGAGTGGTTAGCAACATACAAGGATGGTTTAGTATGAATAGAACAATCCTTTTCAACCTCTAATGGTTATTCAATTCAATTTATAGGTTAAGCATCATGTTCAGATTAAGAAAATTGAGATTACAACTAAAACAAAGGATTTGGGTGGCACGAGAATGTCCATGAGTGATACTAAAGGCAGAAGTTGAACACTCCTTTCACCACCCCCTCGCTTGTCAGCTGCGAGGGTTGTTGTTTTTAGCCATAATGTCCCCTCCTCGTGGTTACACATGCGAGGGCCATGTGCGAGGTGAGCTCTTCTCCACAAAGCGAGGTCTTTACGTCATCCTCTAGGTTTGCACATGAGGCAATAGTGCGAGGGAAGGTTCTTCAGTCAATCTTTGCCCTTGGTAGTGCGAGGCTAAGGTGAAAGGCAAGGTTCTTCAAGGAGGCGGGTACTTTGCGTCCAAGAGCTTCAGCCTCAGTCAGTCCTTGCCCTTGGTAGTGCGAGGCTGAGGTTTGAGGCTGCCTAGTTATTAGCTTTTTAGCGTTCAACCTTCTCTAATTGATGCCAAGAACAATGCCTTTGGTCCGATTAAGTTTAGTGCACCTGAAACAGAGAAAACACCACCAACCGAAATAGCAACATAAAAGTAAAAGAGCTTGAGCTCAGAAAGTCTAAAATCTTAATTGTAGCAAGCAAACACTCGGTTTGGAAACGGTGCCAATTTGATAACAAGATTTTTACCCAAAAGATATCAAATCCTATTATACTCAAATGTCGATGTAATATAATAGGTGTCAATCCAAACAAGTGTGATGCTAACAATCAAGATGTGATTAGAGCTATCTAATTAAACCCAAGTAGTTGATGGGAGATTTAATAACCTAAGGCAATTAATTAAAGTGCAAAAGAAAGGCTTAACAAAACAGAGCACAAAAAAGAAGAGCATAAGAACACAAAGAAAAGCAATAGCAATTGGATTGGCTGATGAGGAATGAGGTCAAGGATCAATGCTTAGCTAGAGGAATACTAGGATGCTTAACAAAAACCCATTAGGGATCGTCTCAAACAAGGATACAAATATCCAAGTCACTCTCGTGGTCATTGGACTTTCACAAGGTAAATTCCAGCCCTACGCTAGTAGCGGGAACACAATATCAAGCAAACATTAAGAGCAGATCTAATAACAGCCAATAATCTAATAAGGACGTCAATCTCTTGAGCCAAATGATGATTGTCCTAGAATCTAGTTTAGCCTAGCATTTTATCGAACATGTTATGTGCAAAAATGAAACAGATCCAAAAATCAATTGGCCAGAATCAAATCGGCATTAAGAACACTAGATCTAGCAAGATCCTATCTATATCAAGCTTAAACAACCTAGAATCCCTAAGATCTACATCGATCTTTCACATTTCCTCATCACTCAAAGAGATCAAACTCAGATTTTTGTCACCAAGAACAAATACCCAGAAAAATAAATAAGCACATTAATCTGAAAGAGCAAAGGAAGATAAGAATAATGCAAAAGAAACTAAACTTAAATGCTTACTAGATCAAAATAAATCTTTATACAAAGCTAGAGAGAGTTTTCAAATGTTTTCTCAAGAGCAAGGAGGCAAAAAGAAAATGTGAATGCCTTTTTTGGGGTCTAATGGGTATTTATACCCATTTTACAAAACCCGAAAAATAGTCAAAATGCAGAAAAAAGTCAACAAAATAAGGTCTAGGTGGAGGACTCGCAGCTGGACCTCGAGTGATAGGTGAGAGGCGTGCTTTGGTCCTCAAAACCTTCACCTCGTAGTTGGTAAGGCGAGGTCTGACTCTGAGGTGGTCATGATCTCTTCCTTAGCAGTATTTCTAGTTTGTGGGAGCATGCCTCGCAAGTGAACTGCGAGGGCTGACTCCAAGGTGGTCAAGATCTCTTCAATAGCAGCATTTCTGATCAAGACTTCCACTTCAATTCGGTCCATACTAATCCTCACGTCCATGAATGCATCCAAAGTGATCCAAAAAGTCTCCAAAGTACCTAAAATTACTCCAAATACAAAATGTATGGGATGCAAATGGAAAACATGAAAATAAGCCAAAAAGAACTCTAGAATGATGCATATACTATGATATGGATGGAAAATGACTCAAAATATGGTTGTAAAAAACGTTAAAAACCAAAGATATCACTTACCATTGTAGAAATACGTTTTATACTTAGTTTAATTAGAATCTCAAACCAAATTAATGTTGGTATACGTAAATTTATAATTTGCCAAACCAAAATTTCAAAATTTGAAATTGTAAGCTTCATGTGAAGTCTATATTGAAGTAGATTTTAGATAAAATCTACTCTAAACCCTAAATCCTAAATACTCAATATCTAAAAGAACTCAAATCAAAGATAAAGATTTCTTAATATTTTTACAATTAATGATTTTATTGTTTATATTTAGGTCATGTTACTAGAAGTTTATCAAATTATTATTATATTTTAAAATTTTTTAATATCAAATATAATTAAAAAGTATAGATCTCACGTGAAATATACAAATATTAAACTCTCTAAACCCTAAACCCTAAACTCTGAACCGTAAATCGAATATTTTCTTTTTAGTATACAAGATCTAAATAGGAAATTATATAAAAAAATTATTTTATTAATATATTCATAGTTTAAATCTTTTATTTGATATTTCCATGTCAAATAAAAAACTTACAAATTATGTACAACATATACTACCAAACTCTACAACATTACATATTAGGATATTTTTTATATACTATTTAATCTTTGTTAATTTATTTTGACCAAGTTTTTGTGATACTTGATCCAAATGAAAGTTCATATCAAAGATTAGACTTTATGAATATATTCACAATTTAACTTTTTATTTGGAATTTCACTTTTATCTACAACATATACTACAAAACACTAAACCATTAGATATTGGGAAATTTTTTTTTTCGAAAATAACTTTATTTAAATAAGATCACCTAGATCCCGTACAAACTCTGGAACAGAGGAAACCCACCAGGAGGTACTTATAAGTGAAAAGGTGAGTTAAAATTTACAGAAAGGATCATTCCTTGAACATTAAGGAAAAGTTCTAAAGTAGCCTTGATGCCACTACTTCTGCGACGATCCGATTCTGTAACAATGACCATCCTGCTTGAGCAAAGTATGATTGGAATCTACTGTCTTCAATTACTGACTTAGTGATTGCCTTCACGACACCATTAGTTGTTACCGAGACACAACTATGGGACCAGTTGTGAAGGTTATCCAGATGCTTCCTAATTACAACAATTGTGCTAGAATCTGATGCATATTGATGGATATTGTTCAGAATTGTGGTAACTTCCTCTTAATCCACTTTGAAAGTCACTTTATTCATGATGTGTATAAAGAGAACTTTCAACAGCCCAGAGGTAGCCTAGTAGAACATCTTGGGATGGTTGTGCCACATTAGAGAAAGCTCATCAGCCATGTAAAATGGCATTGCCTTGATCATCTCGGATTATCCATGTAGCACCACTCATACGCAAGTTTGGATCCCATGCCGCACTGAAGTTACACTTTAGCCAAGGAGTAGGGGGCTATACCATCTTGATTCTTTGGATACTGTCTCGTTTCGAATAGTAGCGCTACACCCATCTTAAGCATTTGTACTAAACAATTCTTCTATATTTTTATATGCTTTATCAAGACCTGAACCAGGCTCGATCATAGTGTGCTCAAAGACTAAGGTGTTTCTCATCTTCCATATTTGCCATAAAGTCCATGGTAGCACTCTTCGTACTTACAGTGCTATAGCTCTATTTTCTTGGAATCAAAGAATATAGTGCTTGTTTTCGGGAATGGACAAACGAGACCAGCTGTTATTTGCCAATGGAATTTTTGTCATGTTCCAGAAAATAGACACTGCTTCCCATAAGAAAAGGACGTGATTATTGGATTTCACATCCTTCTCACATGCTATACATTGGTCAACCTTGATAATTCCTCTCCGTTGAAGTTTATCTCCTACAGTCAAAGCTTCTACTTGGACTTTCCACATGAAATGATGTATTTTAGGGGCTGTTTTAATCCGCCATATTTTTCTCGATTGATGTTGGCACACCTGATGTAGAGTTTTGCGTAATAGTTATCTTTTCTACTAGTGAATATCTGCTTCTTGTCTTGTAAACACAATTCTTTGTTTGATTCCACACATAGGTATCATCTTTGTTAGGATACAATTTCAGTTTAGCTATGTGTCTTATGTCGTCAGCAGAGAAAAGTTGTTGTAGCTTAGGCGCATCCCATCCTTTGTATCTTTCATTCCATAAACAAGCCATGGTAGCTTCCTTAACTTGGTCTGGGTGCATTACCATTGGAAATCATGGATAAATGTCAGGGATCCATTTATCAGTCTAAATCTTTGTACTTTGGTCATTTCCCAGTTGTTTACAAAGTCCCTGCTTCAACAAATCTCTACCATGTAGAATGTTATGCCATCCACAAGATGGGCAGAATCCATGGCCAAAATCTATAAAGGTTGAATTATGAAAATACCGGCTCTTGAAGACACGAGCTAGTAAGGAATCCAGATTCTTTATAATTCTCCACGCTTGTTTCCCCAGAAGTGCTTGATTGAACCAACTGATATCCTTAAAACTCAATCCTCTATCAACTTTTGGCTTACATAATTTAGTCCATGCAACCCATGGGATCTTATTTCTATTTTTTCCATTGCTCCACCAAAATTCTCTCATATCTGCGATTATTTTCTTACAAGTGTGGACTGGGAGTTTAAAACACATCATCGCATATGTTGGTAGAGTTGTGGCTACTGATTTCAATAGTACTTCCTTCCCTCCCTGTTACAAGGACTTTGCAAACCATCCATTCATTTGAGATTTCAACTTCTCATGTATGAAGCTGAGTATATTACGTTTTGACCCTGAGAAACATTATGGGAGTCCCAGGTACATGCCTTGACAGCTTTCTTTGTTTATACTAAGTATGCATTTAATCTGTTGTTTCTCATCCTCTCGTACATTCACCCCAAAGTAAATCAATGATTATTGAAGTTTATACATTACCCAAATGCTAACTCGTAGGTTTTTAGACAGGCTTTGATTGATTCACTTTCTTTCTTTGTTGCTCGGCACAACAATAAACTGTCATCAACGAAGATGAGATGGTATATTGTTGGAGCCAAAGGTGCCACTCTCAATTCTTTAATCTTGCCTTCGTCTTCTGCTTTGTTTAGAACATGTATTAGACCTTTAGCACATTTGTTGAAAAGAAAGGGTGACAATGGGTCTCCTTGTCGTAATCCTCTCTCAAGTGTAATGAGACAATCTTATAATGTACTGAACACAAGCTTATAGGGCTGATGTTAGGTGTCAAGACCTTTGGAATGAGGCATATTTGAGTAAAGTTCCACTCCTTGGGTAATATTCTGGTTGCAAAGAAAGTATGTGACGCCGTACACACATCCTCGCCCACTACGTCCCAAAATTTTTGATAGAATTTTGTTGTAAACCCATCTGCACTAGGGCATCTTCTCCCATCTATTGCAAAGGTTGCCTTTTTTCTATGTCTGAAACCAAAACTGTTAACAATCAATATGAATTCTATTTTGGATTTTCCTACTTTTCACGCTGTTGTGGAAGTATCTTGTGTTTTATCTCTTGTTTGGAGCCATTTCACCCTAATCCTCTGTTTTCAATACTTTTCTTCCTCCTTTTGAGCCTTCGAAAGATGTCTTTTCAGTTGAGAAAGAGCACCACAATTAGAATTGGGCTTTGATACTTCTAATTCAAGGTCATCTTTCAGTTTCTAAATAGTATGGCTCATATTAAGTACTGCAAATTTTTTCCATTTAGTTAATTCCCGCATGCAACTTTTGATTCTACTCGAAATTGCTGCATGAATGTCATCAGACAAGTGAACCCAACCAGCTACAACTGCTTCTCTAATACCCTGTTTTGTAACCCACCTACTATCATATGTAAACCTGCGCTTATCATGCTGAGTCTCAGACACATTAAAAACCATAATGATTAGGCGATGATAAAATGCTCTCAAAGCCAAATACTGCATTATTGAGTGTGGGAAGAGTTTGAACCAGTTATCGTTGCCAAAGTTTCGATCCAACATGCACTATATCCAAACATTATCCCTTCAACCTGTGCAGGAAAAGTAAATTCCAGAGCTATGTAACTGGCTCAGTATGCAGTTAGAGACCATGTCTCGAAAATCCTAGAAAGTGGAATCTCTGCATGGTTGTCTTTTGGGTTTTTACGAGTTATCTAACAACTCGCTAAAATCGCCTAACACTATACCATTCTCGTCTCTTGATAGCCTAATAGATGAAAGTTTATCCCAAACCTGTCTCCGATTACTATGTATTGGATCACCGTGGACGAAAGATACGTAGAAACATATCTAATTTATTAAAACATTCAAATCAATGATACGCTTATCAGTGTAAAAATCAGTAACATCATAACTAGCTTTCCAAAACACAGAGAGTCCACCACTTAACCCTATCAGATCGACAGTGAACATATTACTATAACCAAGTGATTCCTTCAAATTCTTAACATACTCTACTCCCTGCTTTGTCTCCATGAAAAACATAAAATCCGGGAAGATTTCCCTTTCGAATTTTTGGATGTGTCGAAATGTATCGGTATTTCCCACTCTTTGATAGTTTCAACTCATTAGACTCATTTGGGCAGCAGTGGCTTCACCTCGAAAGCCACCACTACATTTGAAATTTTCTGATTCCTCTTCACTGGTTTAGTTTATGTGGTACTCATCTTCCTCTTACTGTTTTCCCTAATCATCTGAGGAGGGCTTTCCTATCTATGTTCCTTTGATGAAATCTCTGTCGTCCTCTGTTTCGTGACCTAAGAAGCAGGTCTGCCTCTTATTTTCCTTGTTGTTTTACCAACGGTTATCCAACACTTTCTGATGCTCCCATTCTGGAAATCGAAGTTGCAGATGTTTGATGCAAATCACCCAGTCTCCTAGTCGAGTAAACTTCCACGTCAAACAAATTATCAGCCTTATCTTTCACATGAACTGGGTTCATAGCTTTTTTCTGTTCTGCTATTTGCAGATTCTGGGATTCACCTTGGCCTTCCTCAACATACACCTGCCCAAGTTCCTTGTTCGTATCACAAGATATTCGTGGTTGATCTTTCTTCCCATTATCATCGGTCTCTTTGGTATTTGCTAGCATACAAATTATGCGCGCTCTTCTTTCTCTTGGGTCCGAGTGTGATATATATTAGAGATATACTCTTCTCTGCGGCAGGAAATCAATAATGTCAGAGAAGCCAGGAGGGGCTTCAGGAACATTGTGAAGCAGAGGCAGAGTATCTGCTTGACTCAGAGCTTTTTCATGTGGCTCCATTTCCTTGTGGTTCACAAAAGCAAGATTCGATTTAGAACCTTTAATCTGTTCAGCCTTTTTCTTCTACGCATACATAACCATCTCGTGAGTAAGATATTGACAATGGAAACAACATTTCTGCAACTTCTCATACTCATATCGTATCGCCACTTTTTAAACCAATGGAAGGCTTAGAATCCGGGCTTATCTTGCTGGGTTAGTAGTATTGAAGGTGATCTTGACTCGCACGTAATCAGTCTTCTGTGAAACCTTCGTGTCATATGTGTTCTCTTCAACCTTACCAACAACAGCCGCCAAGCGGTCAATCATCTCCACTGTGTAATAGATCACGGGAATGTTACGGATTTTGACGCAAACTAACATAGTTGATAGGTAATCAACGGGGGTTCAACACACCATTTCTCCATTACCATGTTCCAGTTTTCATAAGACCACGGTCACTCAGCCAACACTGTGTGGAGGTCTTCCTCCCTTTGGAAAACGAACTGAAACCTATCCCTCTCACTCTGTCCTTCAATCTACAAATGTTGGGCATGGCTTCAGTCATCTTAGACATATTACAGCAATCCGGGTTGAGTAGCTTCCTTAGTAAATTCTCATCAGACACTCTGAATTGAGGGCTATCCGGCAAGGTGATGGGCTCATCATCATCCAAGGAGAGGATATTGATAGCAAGTTGTAGGTTAGAGGCCATAGAGCATGGCGAATTTCTGCGAGGAGAAGAATCTTCTGGCGGAGAAAAAAAAACGTGGTTTGAGACGTACGAGATTAACTCGCAAATTAGGTCCATAAGTATGAAATTATCAGGATAATTTTAGGAAACACATTGAATTTTAAATCAAGTAATATTGAGAAGGAAGTGGGGAAGGCGAAAAAATCTCAGAGATAAAGGAAAGTAGTAGAGGGAATTTGAAAAAATGGAAAACAAAATCAATTAAAGAGCATAGTAGAGGAAAAAAAATATTGTCGTCTGTAAAGACCGGATTAAGTGCTCTCTACCACCGAAAGAAGATTATAAGGAAATTCGAGACCCTATAAATCAATTAGAGAGGCCTGAGCGAAAATCAACTTTAGATAAATCAGTAAGTGACGGGGATATTTTGTTTATGAACCCTAACAAAACCCTAACAAATTTGATCTTTGTTAAATTACTTTGACTAAGTTTTTGTGACATTTTCTTTTTCACACTTTATAATAGTTTATATTTAGGTCATGTAACTAAAATTTATTCAAATTATCTTTATAATTTTTATTTTATTTTAAAAATAACTACAATTAGAGAATAGTAGATTTCATTTGAAGTCTGCATCGACGTAGATTTTATCTTAATTCTGCATTGGAGTAGACTTTAAGTGAAATTACAATTCATTACGAGAGTATAAATGTAATTGAGTTTAGTGTTTTTTGTTTAGTCATAAGAAACAATATTATAATTTTATTAAATATAAGATTTACTTTTGCATTTGATTTGAGTTCAGGTTATCTTTGCGTTTTCCCATTTGGTTAAAACAAGCACTAAATACATTAGTTTTGCAGCATTAATGATTATCGTGACCTGTCAAACGAATTTTATATTGAATGCATCACCTTTGAAAGATCCATTATATATTATCACTAGTTATAATCATACATATAAATTATAATCAAACTATATGTATTGGACGGGAGAATTTTATTTGAGCAACTTTAGCCTTTAAGTTTCTTTCCGATATTCTCGTGAATCTATTCCTTATCCTGCCCGTTTCCTTGGTTGGGTGGGGACTTTAATGTTAGTGGGCATTTAACTTTTAGTAATCATCCATGTTGAAATTATACTATGTGTTCTATTAGGCCATATATATTCCTTTTATTATAACTAGTTGGTGACCCGTCTTTCGGGCGGGGTTTTGTATTATTGTTACGAAATAGCGTATAACAAAAACATTGCGATATACTTAATATGTTAAAAATAAATATTCATGTTAGAGATTTTTTTGAGTATAGTTGTATATAAAATATATTAAACTTTTATAATTTGTTTGACGATTATTAATTTTGTATATTTATTTTATTACATAATTACTTGCCGTCAGGAAAAATTGTTTATAATTTTTAATTTTGTTTATTTATAATTTATTTCAGATATTGAAAAGTGTGAAAAATATTATAATAATTTATGGTACTTAAAGATAAATGGTTATAGAAATTATATTTGAAGTACGAAAATATGACAATCACGGAATTTTGAAGAGGTGTATTTAATTAGGAAAAATAATTTAAAATAATTAGAAGAATATCTATTAATAAGAGAATGAATGATAAGAAAAGAATAATATGAGGAAAGTCATATTCATCATTTCATGTTAGGTATTTTTAAATTTTTCTTAGCAAGCTAATTTACAGAAGAATATTTTACAACTTTTTAATTAAAATTGGTAGGGATTCTAAGAAATATCAAATTGGTTGATTCTCGATATGCAACCAAGAATGTTATTTTATTTTGGTTAAAATGCTAATATTAAACCTAGCTTGATAATTTATATGGATTGACTAATGAAATTTGGTTTGGGTATAGTTGAAGGAATGATTATCATCAAAACCCTCAAACTCATCTGTTGGTCTTCGATTACTAATTCTCTCTGTTCACGTAATTTTTTTTACATCTGTGGGTTAGAAACAAATATTTATGGAAGCCTCTTTTCCCGTACATGCGACATCCATGAACTTTACACCTTTTTTAAATATTATGGACGTCCAAAAAATTCGTAAAAGTATTTTAATAACATGTTGAGAACTTCGACCAATTTTAAAATCAAAGAAAGAGATATGAGAGTTTTTCATATTGATTTGGTGTAAATTTTGAGATAATATAATTATTGTAGACGACAATGGTAAGTTGGAACTATAATTAAGAAGAAAAATAATATGAGAAGTTATATTTTGTGCCTTAAAGACAATGTAGTAGGTAAAATTTACCTTTACTCTAGGTAATTTAATTATGTTTTCTCTTAGTATTAAAATTATTATCTTACACATATTGAATGAGGATATATGAGGAGACATCACCAATAATTAAAATTATTTAAATGAGTAAAAATGATATTCTTGTCCAGCTAAACAAACTAATTCGTACCTAATTTTTCAAATTATTGGTGTATTTGTTGATTGCTAATCAAGCGTAATCTTTAAATGTGTACGCAACTAAAATTTATTTAACTTTTTCGTATAAATGAAGATATACTTTACTACAATACAATTTTTGTATATTTAAATTCTCAATTTTTGATGTATGTAGTGAATGTATAATTTGTTTTTGTATTGTAGAATTTTGAAAGTTTAAATACTAAATTATTAAACATTAATGTTTTCTTAAATAAAATGAGTTTAATGTAAAAACTCATTATACCTTCTTTAATTTCTATATACAAATCAAGTATAGTAACTTCCATCTCCTTTATTGTCAACAAATTTAGACCTTATCTCAAATAAATACATTAATAGGAGTATGCGTGATTTTATATTAAAATTTTGTCAAAATTTTTGTAATTGTTTTGTTTTTGTAAT
>OVBA01003482.1:0-27806 GCA_900406435.1 Lepidium aucheri | reverse complement strand
AATTAATAAAGATTTAATATAAAAAATTCTTAAAAAGTTAATTTTTTTAAAACATATTAGTTATAAATTCGATTCCGATTCTTATTGGGATTCAGTTTTCTGTATATATAAATTTGGGATCCATTTTTGATATTTTATCGGGTTCGGTTCATATAATTTGATATTTTGATATTTTGTCAGATTTGGTTTGTCTAATTTAGTTCGATATAGATCAAGTTCGGGATCAAATATATTTATATAAAAATTCAAAATTAAAATAGTAATAGAAAAACTCTAAAAAATAAAAAATTTGGTTCTTGATTTGGTTTTAGTTCAGATTCGGATTCCGTTTTTCGGATACATAGATCTAAGACCCATTTAGGTATTTTGTCGGGTTTAGTTTCTCTAATTTGGATCAATTTCACTTCAGATTTTAAGCCTCTAAAACAATACTTTGTAAACAATATTTTAAAATATCAACACAGATCAAGAAACCTAAATGATCCTAATTTAAAAAATTAAATCAAAACAATCAAATCTTACGTTATAACACAGGTATAATCCTAGTTGTTGTTTATACTGTGAAAATTTTATTCTGAGTTAAGCATTATATTTTCCTAATCTTCATTTATTTTACATTTTATATACCATTTACCAAACTAACTTTGTGGGTTAGTCATAGACTCATAATAGACTATTTCATTACTATGTAACATTTTTTGTACAGTTAAACAAACTTTTGAATAAAAAATCAAGTTTTTACAAGAATATTTATAGTTTAGAAAAACAATTATGTGGAATGCCTATGCAACATTATTAGTAGAATTCAACGTTATTAGTTCGAATCATCTGCGGCTTTGGTTGGAACATTTAAGTTATATATATATATATATATCAAATTTTATCAATCAAATGGTTGAAAATAGAAAAAATTTAGTATTCCAAATAAGAATAAAGATGGAATAACTTCACTGTTAAAAAAGAAAAAAAAAGTGGTAAAACTTTATTTTTTCAAACTTTTATTAAGAAATCATAAAACCTCATAATACATATTACATTTATTTATTTTCTAAAACCAAATTTCTATAAATTATTATATTTTCTAAACTTATTTCTATTAATTACCTTTTTTCAACTTTTTCTCTCTCTCGTTACAGAACATATCATCATTGTTGATCTTCCTTTTTCGGCGGTCGGTGATTCTCACTTTTACCAGAAAAGGGAAGTCACTGCCTACAACTCTTTGCCGGATGTCTCTTTGATGGTACCCTCGTCCTAAAGCTCCGTAGATATAGAATAATTTCTTCTCTACTTTGCCTCCACTGCATTCCAGCTCCGTTGGTGGTGTGGTGTTCTCTTTGCTCTTTCCTTATCCCTGTCCATGCGAAGATGGTGAGTTAGGGTCAGATCTTTTTTCTTCCAAGAATTTCTGTGAAGCTTCTTGGTTATCTCCTCCATCATTCACTGATGGGAGATTATCATAAGGTTTCTTCTACTCTAGTTTAGTATTTGTATGTTTTAAGAAAGAAGTATGGTATGTTGTTGGTGTCCATTTGTCTTAATCGAATCGTATCTTCCATCATTCAATGATGAATTGATTAAGAGGCTCTTTTAGTCTCCTCCACAAGAACCAAAAATCAGATTTGGGCGAGATCTAATGAGTTGCTGCTTCTCTATAACCAACAAAGTACAAGGGAAGGAAGCACATTGATATTAATGTTTCAAGTCTATTCAAGTCACAAGTGAGGATAAGAATATCAAAAATTGCAATTTGGCTGATGTTTAATATTCATTGTAATTTTGATTTTAGATTAAGTCTAATCACTCTGTAACCTTGGTCTGTTGCAGACTTGTAATCTGGTTGCTATTTTCTAATAAAAGCTTTCATTTAGAGGAAAAGAAAACCCAAATTTCTTAAAGAATCCCATTCAGCAGAATATGAAAGTACTTATGGCGGAATAGATTATTCTTCCATCAAATATTCGGTTTTTACCTGGATACTTGGAAAGGTAGAGTACTCAATGAATAAAGGGTGACCCCGTTTCGCCTGGCCAATCTATTTTTTACTAAAAGAATTGAGCCGAGACATGAAGATTAGTAAAATAAGAGACCCATCATCACAAAGTTTGGACAAAGAGAGAAGAGATGGATCAAAGACAATACTTGAAGGAGTGGTGAGAAGATTCTTAAGCTTCAAATTAAAGCAGATCCGGCGATGATGCATTTTTGATTCGCAAAAAAAACATGTCACTAATTGGGATTGCTGAAAACAAATGGAGCTTGGCATGGTGGTTTCGAGCGAATATTTTTCGCTGCCTTGTTTGGCAGTTTACATGTCTCCGGATTCACGTACACCTGACATGTGGACCAGTATAAACAAAATATCTAACACGTGTAGATAAGTTTCGAGTAGCTTCTAGGCTGCAAGTTTTTGTTTTAGGCTTTTAGAATTTTGTCTGGCCTTTTAATGTTTATCTACATTCTCAGTGTAAGACCATTTTTTCCATGTGTTTTAATTAAAATTATCCCAATGGACTAGATGTTATATTACATGATTTAATACAATGATGGCATTTATCAAGTAGGCTCATGAGGCCCAACAGGATGATGATTCGAGAGTAAGGCCATTTAGGTATAACTCATATCATTAATAAATAAAATATGTTAGACGGCAAAAAAAAGTAAACAAAATAACAAAAAATCATTAATGGATAAATGATCGATTCCTTCTAGTTTATGTTTAAGAACCTACTAATCAGTTGGTTTAAGTCTGCTGTTATCTTTGTAAATCCTATCTTTTGTAACTCGTGGCTCAGCCTTCTTTTTAATGATAAGTCTTTTGTGTTAAAAAAAAATCGACAAATGAATAATTCTTTACTGGTGGCTCAGCCTTCTTTTTAATGATAAGTCTTTTGTGTTAAAAAAAAATCGACAAATGAATAATTCCTTCTGATCTCACCGGCCTGACCGATTTTAACTCCAACACGACCCAACTTTGTAATACTCGAAACAAAAGCTTGTCTAAAAACTGCTTCACTTGAAGCAAATGAATTGACATTGTTGCTCTTGATCGTCGATCAATGAACAAAATTTGGCTGGATGAACCTCTTCCTTGTTGGAAACTTTTGAAATAAGCATTGTGGTGATACTCGTTAAAGATGAGGCCCATTTAGAAGAACATGCCCAACAAAGAAGAGCTCGGAAAAAGGAAAGCACAATATGACAATAAATGCACCTGAGCTCAAACAGAGGCGAGATTATCAGACCAAACAGAAGTGGAGGAGGCTCGGCCCGAACAAGGCCAAAGCAGTCCGTGAGGAAGTACAAAAATTATTAAAGTTGGGGTATATTCGGGAAGTCAAGTATCTAGAGTGGTTAGAAAACCCCGTCGTTTTTCGTAAGAAGAATGGAAAATAGAGAGTATGCATGGATTTTACAGACCTGAACAAGGCATGCCCAAATGATAGCTATCCGCTCCCTTACATTGACAAAATCGTCGAAGCTACGGCAGGACACCAGTTACTATCCTTCATGGATGCATTTTCTGGGTACAACAAAATCTTTATGAACCCACACAAGATAAATGCGTTAATAAATATGCACCCATCGCGATCGAAAAGAAAAGTTCAACAGTTGACCGGACGTCTAGCAGCTTTAAATCATTTTAACTTGCACTCAACAGATAAGAGCTTGCCATTTTTAAAATACCAAAAGACAACAAAAAATTCATCTGGGACGACAAATGCCAAGACACCTTCAATAAATAGAAGGATTATCTGTCAACACCGCCGATTTTAGCCAAGTTGGTGCATGGCGAGGAACTTTATCTCTATCTCATGGTGTCAGTAATAGTAGTAAGCGGAGTGTTAGTTCAATCAGAGGCAAATGAGCAGCGACCAATATACTACATCAGCAAATCTCTGGTTGAAGCTGAGACACAGTACCCCGTAATGGAGAAGTTGGCCTTAGCCATGGTAATAGCCGCATGAGAGCTACACATGTACTTTCCCATTCAATAGCGGTGATGACAAAGCAACCATTGCGAACTATCCTGCACAGTCTGAGTAAATCGAGAAAACTAGCTAAATAGGCGATCGAGCTCAACGAGTATGATATAGATTACCGCCCTTGTACTAGCATGAAATCCCAATTCTTGGCCAACTTTATCATCGAGATCTACAAGGAATGCGCCAAGGAAGACACACACTAGGGATGATGGACAGTCAATGTTGATGGCTCGTCATCCCGGAATGGATTAGGATTTGTCCTACGGCTAATATCACCAAACAGCGAACTTGTGGAAAACTCTTGCTGCTTAGGATATCCAGTGTCCAACAATGAAGCTGGGTACGAGGCTATTGGAGCAGGACTGGGCGTTAAACATCAGATGGCTTAAAGCGACTCTCAACTAGTGACCAGCCAATTCCACGGTGAATACGAAGCCAAAGATGAAAGGATGAACGCATTCTTGGCACTAGTCCGAGATGCAGCCTCACAATTTGAAAAATTCAAAGTATAGCGCATACCGCGTGCTGAGAATGCCGCGGCAGACGCCCTGGCTGTCCTTGCATCAACATTGGAACCTCTCATCAAGTGCGTCATCCCGATGGAATACTTGGAAAAGTCAAGCATCGAGACAACATCAACCATTCTGACTGTCACTCAAGTAGACCCTAATAACCAGTATGTGCACGAGCCAACGACCACCTCGGACTCGAGCTGGTGAGGGCCGATCACCCAGTATATATTTTGTAAAACTGTTCTTCACAATAAATGGGAAGCAAGGAAGTTGAGAACCCATAGCGCATGATTTTGCATTATAAACGAACATCTTTACAAATGAAGTATAACAGGATCTTGCTTACTATGCACAACCAACGAAGAATCAGCCCATGTCCTTGCTGAATCCACCTTGCAATATGTGGTAACCATTTCGGGGCCGTGCACTGGCATTCAAACTAAAGCGGCAAGGTTAGTGTTGGCCAACGATGATAAAAGACTACAAAGACTACTCAAGGAGGTTCCAAAAGTGTCAGCGGCATGCCCCTTCCATCCTTACTTTAAGCGAGAAGATGAGACAACTACTCATCCTTTATCCTTCATGCGCTAGGCAATGGATGTAGTCGGCCAGTTGGAACTATCTGGGAAGTCACGCATCTGATTTATCCTCATCGCCACCGACTATTTCACCAAGTGGGTTGAGGCAGAACCATTTAAACAAATAACATGGTCCCAAGTTCAAGAGTTCCTCTGGAAAAATATCGTGTGCATATTCGGAATTCCCAGAGAAATCATAACAGAAAATGGCACCAACCTCATGTCTCAGCAAGTCCAAAAGTTTTGCCAAGAGTTGCAAATCAGGCTAACATCATCTACACTACAATACCCGCAAGGAAACGACCAGGCAGAAGCAACTAACAAAAAAATCCTGGCAAACCTAAAGAAAAGGTTGAACTCCAAAAAATCTTTGTGGTCAGAGGAATTGCAATCAGTGCTATGGGCATATCGAACAACCCTACGAAGAGCTACTAAAGAAAGCTCATTTTTGCTGGGTTACAGGGTCTAGGCAATGCGCCAGCCAAACTTATTGTCCCGAGCTTGCAGAGGGAGATGATGATAAACGAGGCGGACATGAATAAAGAGCTCTTGGAGGATCACATCGACACAATTGATGAAAGACGAGACCAAGCAGTAGTAAGGACTGAAAACTACCAAAAAGTGGTCGCTAAGTTTTATAACTCAAGGTAAAAGCGCGCAAGTTCAAGGAAGGGGACCTTGTTGACAGAAAAGTTTTCGAGAATACAAAGGAGCTAAATGTCAGAAAGTTGGGAACAAACTCGGAAGGCCCTTATCAAATTTCAAGCATCCTCAAAGACGGAATCTATCGTATGTGGGACCCAGTGACCGGTAAGACAGAGATAGACCTTGGAAAATCATGAATTTGAAATATTATTATGCTTAATGTAATAATGACGAACTACGCTAGGGCTTGATTCCATGTTGTGGAATACGCATGCAGCTCGTATAAAGACGAGTCAAACCCCTTTTAAATAATATACCTTTTTCCTTTTTGATGTCTTCAGTAAAACAAGAAAGAAGAAAACAAGTACATATACTAAGCAAACAATCGGGATAGTACGGAAAAAGAAGCAAGTTATAATTACATAAGCCCAAAACGGGAGCAAACCCATAAAAGTTTAAAACTTCAAAAAAAAGAGGGCAATCAAGTCGTCATAGCTTGGTCTTATGTGGTGGCAGCACCCTGCTCGAGAGCTCGAGTCCCATCAGGACCATCAGCCTCAGCAACGCCCTGCTTGGTACCTCCAACCCCATCAGCGCCAGTAGTCTCGGCAACAACCTCGTTAACTGGAGGAGAGCCATCAATCAGGCAGCTAGCCAAATCAACTAGAGGAGTACCTACCGAGACCTTTGCTCCCAGAAACAGGTCAAGAAAGGGCAGCTTGTCAATAACCAAGTCAGCCTCCTCTCTATACTTCGACTTCACCAAAGCTAGTTGCTCAGTAAGGACCGCCTCCTTTTTAGCTGCATCTAAATCCCTATACTCAAACTCGTCAATTAGCATAAGGTTAGAATCAAACTCGCGTATATCCAAACTAACCACCCACTCCTCTTCCTTACGAGACCATTTCTCATGAACGAACTCGAGCACTTTGCGCCAGCAAGAGTCCAACGCCTTCTTCCCCTCAGAGGTCCGTGTCTTTAAAAAATCAATCTCTTGGGCCATTAACTTCTTATCCTCTGAGAGGATAGAGAGTTTGGGGGTGAGACTATTCTTCTCAAAAACAAGAGCCTTCTCTTTATCAATGAACTACGCTCTTTCGCCCCTAAGCATCTCTTGAAGCTTGGCGTGAGAAGACTGGAGCCGCTCATATTTTCACCCGAAAGAGAATTCAAAAGTTTGCTAGACAGGGAAATAGGGAACCTCAGGAGTTTGCAAAAAAGCAAGAACTTCAGCGGACTTATTGATAGTATGACGGTTGACATCATCAAGAAGAGCGCTCAAGCTCGGCTTGGCATCAAAAAAATTGCTAGCTAGCACATCGTGGCGAACTCATTTGGAAGGGGGAGCGAGCCCGCTCGTGGAACAAGCCGGGGGAGCAGGAAACTGAGGCATATTCCCACTTTCGAGCATCCTGAAACTATCATCCCTACCGATCTTTCCTTGAACACCTTTTTTGTTCTCCTTGGGGCCGAGATGAGAATTGTTTTTGATCCGAGATCTCGAGATTGCCAAGTTGAGGACAAAGGGTGAAGAGAAAAATCACCATCAGACTGCTTAACTATCATTATGATGAGGGTTACAAACTCAAGAGCAAGGATCAAAAATTGAATAATAAAAAGGAAGAGAGAAATTGTCCTACAAAGGGCCCATGGGTGACAGGTTTAGAGTTCAGACAGTGCTTGATTCGAAGAATAGAAAAAGAATCCCCATGCACTTCACCGTCTCTCAGTCTCGTGAGAAGATTCTCGACTGTTTTCGTGAACGGAGGCGACATGTAATCTGCAAACAGGAAAACGAGTTGAATGACCACGGAGATAAAACACAGCAAGCAGAAATAAGCAAAGCAACAGATAACCAGATTTTTCTTTCCACTCCTGGAGGATATCATTGGGAGTTCAATCTTTCGATAGCCGCTGGGGTGAGCCTAAAGAAGAAAAACTACTGCATTTAGTAAGAATCCTTTTTAGGGATCCCGTCAAGGACCATGCAGTCATCGCAGCTGGAAAGGTAAACGATTCTGGAACTTTGTTTCCTCATGATAATGTAAAAAGAGAAAAGCTCGAAGGCGCCAATATGGACTTTGGCTTCCACTCCGCGAACGAGCAAAGTGAGAATGACCCAAAGAAACGAAGGACACATTTGAACAAATGAAAGGTTCAAAGAGTTAAGGATTGAAAAGGCCAACTGGTATAGGGAAGCGAAGGTGACAATCAGCAAAATAGGTAACATAAGCGCAAACCCATCCCTTCAGAGCATCATCTGGAGACTGACCCTCACTAGCAACCACGACGTTGAGGTCCATCTGAAACATAAAGTTTTCACGAAGGCGAGCGAGACCATCGGCATCAAGCACCAAGGGTTTCTTTCGCTGGGATGTTCTAGACTTAGCCGCCAACCTCCACAAATTGTCAGAAACGTATCGGAATTCTCATTGGGATTAAGAGAACGAGAAGGAGAATTAGAAGTAAGCGGACGAGTACTCAATTCTGCGGCCATAAAATTCCCAGAGAAGTAAGATGATTGAGAAGAAGAACTCATAAGAAGCAAAGCAAGAAAGATGAGAAGTTTTCAAAACGCAAAACAAACTAAAGAAAATAAAGAGGTTACCTATTAAGATTGGCGACACAGATAATAGAAGAAAAAGAAGAGGAGGAGCCTTAAAACTAAAACTTAAATGAATTTGACCGGTAGAGCCGGTAATTCCAAAAAAAGTAAATAAGGTCCTGACCGTTCAAACCCAAAGTAAATTTCGAACGGTCAATATCAGCCAACAGAATCAACAAAAACAAGCTCAAAACAGTGAACGAGCTCATACGCAACTTTAAAATGTTAAGAGAAATGAAATGCTAACGGCTTGAAAACCTCCAAAAATGAGGCAAGCAAAATGCTCAGAAATGAACAAAATCTTGTGGAGAAAGACAAGATATATCTTTTATATAATAAAAGAATAGCATTTTTAGAATTACCCTTATTTCATTGACTTAATTGCATTGAGTGGTATAATATTTTAATATTTTTGAGAGGGCATTTTTGAAAGAGTAACATAATATTTTTGAAAACTGAAAGCAATTTCCATTAAAATTTCTTATAAATGTCGAATTGATTATAAGATAAATTTATGGTAATAAATCTATACATATTTGTCGTAACAATTGCTGAATTTAGAAAAAGAAATATAAATGTAATTAGATATTTATAACGGGAACATTATTAATAAAAAAGTTTGGTATCAACATATATTAATTAAAATTAAGATTAAATTAGAATTTGTATCAATTTTATAAAGAAAATAACTGCAACAATCTTAATTAATTACCGTATTAATTTCATTACTAAACGAAATTAATTTATATAAAGTAAACAGGTACTTTAAAATCAATATTTCGAGAATTTTGCTAGTTAACATAAATAATAGAAACTAAATGTAGATTGACTACCATATAATACTATAATCGATTAACAATTAAATGTAGATTGACTACCATATCTTTTATTACCGAATTTAAATATCTAATAAAAGATATTACCATCCAAAATTTAGTTTTAGCAAAGGAAAGTAATTAAGAAGGAAATCAATTTATATGGTAGTTAATCTACATTATGTTAAGTGGATCATTGAATTAAATATCCGAATAATCAAAAATTTATTACTTAATTTTTATTTTATAATATATTTATCTAATTAAGGAATATATAAGATGATGATATTTATTGTAATTGTCGATATTTAAAATTAAACATAATGATACACTATTGAAACCGAAAACTCTACTTTCTTATATATATATATATATATATATACACATTACTTTTCCCTCACCATTACCATTCACCTCTTCACAATTATCATTTACCTCTTATAATCACCCACTATAATATATAGGTAATTTTTTTATTTCTTCTTTATATATTTTCATATAAATTTTTTAATTCATATATATATATAATATAAGATAATTTGTTTGTAAGTATAATTTTAAATTCGGATATGTACTAAACATATATACTATTTTTAAACATTTTATCTTATTGTATCTGTTTCATTTTTATTTGTTTTTTAGTATAATTTGTAATTCAGATATATAATAATTGTACATAGTATTATATCAACACTTTATCGTATTTTATTTGTTTCATTTCTTTATTGTTTTTAGTATAGTTTATAATTCAAATTATCTATTAGTTTTTGTATTTTTTGGTTTTATAATTTTTATTATTATTATTATTATTTATCTTATTTCTTTTTAGTCATATAACTAACATTATTTTTTGCCAAATTTTCAGATTAGCTAATTATCTTTATTCCCTATCTGTTTCTCCAGCAACTAGAAGAATCAGACCAAAATCATTTATGTTTAGAATTATATTGATGATAGACATTGATTCATGATCCAACCTTTTGATTGTATGTTTATAGAGATGAATCAAAGATTTATAATAATTTATTTAATTTAAATTTTTATTCACTTTATTTATTTCCTATTATGTAATCTTTTTTTCATTTTTTTGTCGAATTTGAATTTATTAAGATTATATTTTGAATAATTAAGAATACATTTTAAATAATTAACAAAATCTTATGTTTTTATGTATTGATGAAAACTTATATTTTGAATCTTTATAAATCTTATATATTCTTTTTTACAAATAATTAAGAATTTTTTTTGAATAATTAATGAAATCCTATATTTTGACTTTATCTCATGAAATCCTATATTTTGAATCTTTACAATCTTTTATATTTGTTTGTTTCGTCAATATGAATTTGTTAAGATTATATTCTGAATAAGACTATAATTTGAATAATCAATCAAATACGATTAATGAAATTTATATATTTTGAATTTATTAATGAAATATTTTATTTTGAAATCTTATTATTCAATATATAATCTTTTATATTCGTTTTTTCGTTTAAAATGAATTCACTAAAATTATATTTTCTTAAGATTATATTTTGAGTGATTAATTGAAAATAATAATGAAATTTTATATTTTGAATCTTTATTTACTTCAATTACAATAAAATGGGGATTATTATCATTTTGTTATACTAATTATTAGTGAAAAACACTTAACACACCTACCATATTTAATATATAATCATGCTACTAACAATTTCCAATAATTATTAACTTATTTTTTTATTCGGATTTTAAATACTATTCATTATTAAATTTATTATTGAAATGTAATTTACATACTTACTAGTATGTTTAACTCAAATAGTATTTAATATTATAAAATCACAATTAAAGAATTTGATTGAAAGATATATATACACAAGTAAAACAATAAAGAGAAATTTTGAGAAATGCCCTTTTCAGGGTACCCCTTTTCAAAAATGCCCCTTGACATTTATCTTTTCAAAAATGCCCCTCATTAATACAAAAATGACTAAAATACCCTTAATAGAATTGTTACAAACTTTTCCCGCCAAAAAAAAACTTCCCGCCAAAAAAAAATTTCCCGCCAAAAATTTTTTTTGTTGGAATTTCAGAAAAAAAATTTACGGAAAAAAAAATTTTCCCGCCAAAAAGAAAAATTTTCCCGCCAAAATTTTTTTATAAGTGCGCTTATAAATCCTTACAAAATATTTATAAACACCTTATAAATTTTTATAAACGCCTTATAAATTTTTATAAACACCTTATAAATTTTTTATAAACACCTTATAAATTTTATAAGGTCTCTTATAAAGCCTTATAAATTTTGATAAGCACGTTATAAATTTTTTATAAACACCTTATAAAATTTTTAATCTCTCTTATAAAGCCTTATAAATTATATAAGCTCTATTATCAAGCCTTATAAATTTTATATGGTCTCTTATAAAGTCTTATAAATTGTTTTTAAACACCTTATAAATTTTATAATGTCTCTTATAAAACCTTATAAATTTTATAAGCTCTCTTATAAAACGTTATAAATTTTATAAGATCTCTTATAAAAAAATTTTATAAACTCCCTTATAAATCTTTTTTGGCGGGAAAATATTTTCGTATAGCGGAAAAAATTTTGGCGGGAAATTATTTTTTGGCGGGGAAAAAAAAATTTTGGCGGGAAAAAAGTTTTTTTTGGCGGGAAAAAATTTTTTGGCGGGAAAAAAGTTTGTAAAAATATATTAAAATAATAACATAAGGGTATTTTGGTCATTTTTCCATAATGAGGGGCATTTTTTGAAAATGTCCAAAAAATGAGGGCAGTGATGAAAATGTTCTCCTTTGAGGGGCATTTTTGCAATTCTCCCAACAATAAAAAGATCCAAAAGACAGTCATTTAATCTTATATTTATATATTACCAAATGGATCAAATAATTAATATAAATCTTAAAATTAGTTATTTAGTTCTGTATTAAATAATGCTTTGCTTTTTATATTAACATTAAATATAAATTGAATCGAATTATGACCATATTAATTTATTTGTTATTTCTCAAAATTACTTAACTTACCATTTTTTATATATTAGCAATATATATATATATATATATATATGATTTCCCATCATTACTAACATATTGTTTTAAATTGGATATTAAATACTTTTTGCTTTTTATATCATCATCAAATATAAATATAATCTGAATTCGTTAATCATTTATATTTAAATTAATATGAAATGTAATAAACACATATATCATATTTACTCAAATAATATTTAATCATATATATATTTGTATAGTTCTTTTGGGATTTATTAATTGTAAACACAAATTAAATATTTTGCTTACCATTTATAAGCAATAATTATTACTTAAGATACATACCACATTTTATATATTATCATGATACAGTTAATTGCCTATCATTACTAACATATTCTTTTTATTTGGATATTAAATAATAATATAATCAGAATTTTGTACTTTTGTTTTTGTACATTAATAATGAAATGTAGTAAACACAAAGAATATATTAACTTAAATAGTATTTAATAATATAGATTCTAGAGAAAAATTTTGGGATTTATTTGTTGCAAATACAAATTAAATATTTTATTTACTATTTATAAACAGTTATTAGTAATTATTTTTTATAGTTATAGGAAATAAAGAGATCTACATCATTGGAACTTTCCTCTCAAATACATAATATATGAGAAAAAAGAAACACAATACAATTTAATATATTTACTCACTGTTTAATACAACATTCATACTAATCTAAATTTAGGTTAAATTCATACTATATATATGTATGTATATGTTATAGGATACCCAAAAATATAAAAAGCTATTAACAATGGTTTTTAATCCCATCACGATTCTCAAACCATTCAGTCAACAATGAAAGATCAAACTCAAGATCATTCCTGCCTTTTAGATCCTAACTAATTAGTTTATACAGACGTCATTAAAGATACTAACAAACAATAATTAATATATTATCATGTTACAAATAATTATCAATAATTATTAACTTATTATTTTTGGGTATCAAATTCTATTTCCTTTTATATCATTATCAAATAAAAATATAATTGATTTTCCTTAATAATTTATTTTATTAATTATTAATGAAATGTCATTAACACAAATGTATACCTAAAAACTATTAAATATTATATATTCGTAAAAGATATATTTAATGATATATACATAAACACCAAATAAATATTTTGGAATCTATTTATAAATATATATTAGTAATTTTTTAATTATAAAAACTATCAAGACTATGATCATCAATCAAAAGAAAAACAATACAATATTCTAAAATGTGAGTTATTTAATCTTATATAAATATATTACCATGTTACAAATAATTACCAATAATTTAAATTAGGGAAGTTTTCAAAAATACCCCCTTTGACGTGTACTTTTTTCTAAATCTATCATTTCTTTTGAAAATTGGGAGAGAGAAATGATCATCAGGAGGTATATTTTGAAAAATGACATTTCGAATGAGACATTTTTAATAATTCCTCTTTAAATTATTTATTTGTTTGGACATTAAATATTTTTTTCCTTTTATATCAACATTAAAATCAATAGAATTAATTTTCCTTAACAAATTAATTTATTATTTATTTGTAAAACACTTAAAACACTTATCATGTTTATAATACTACCATGAAAAAATAATTACCGATAAGTATTAATTTATTCTTTTTATTTGGGTATTAAATATTTTTTCCTTTTCATTATCATTAAATAAAAATATCATTGGTACTCCTAAATAATGTATTTTATTATTATTAATGAAATCTAATAAACATACTTACTATGCCTACTTAAATAATATTAAATATTATAGATTCCTAAACAAAGATTTCAAGTTAAATTAAATTATTTTTAGCTTAAAAAAATCATTAATATTAAATAATTATATTTGAAAATTTTCTTTAGATAAATGTATTTTCAGGAAATAATAATACCAAGTTTCCTTAAACAGTCAATTACTAATCAATAATTTAGATTTTAAATTTTTTTTGTTGACAATTATAGAAACACACATTCAACATTAAATTTAAATAAATATAGTTAGTACAAAATTTTTTAAACCAACTTTACTTAATCTGTTTATAAATATTCTAAAATAATGTTTGAGATAAGATATTGAAACAAACAATCATAAATTGTATCAATCAATTTTTCTTGAATTCATGTCATATTCATTTTAAATATCTTTTAATATTTCTCTCCATCAATTAAAGAACATAAATTTTAGAAGTAGAAACAATCCTTAACAATCGATTATAACTTCTTAATTTCATTTCTTAAATTAATATTGTTAATTAAAAATATATAAAATTGATTTAAGTTATTATAAAAACCAATTATTATGAACGCGGGTCTAACTAACAATGTAAATGAACACGAGTCTAACAAATGAACAAGAGTCTAAAAAGTATATAAACATGAGTCTAAAAACCTAAATTAATATGAGTTTAAGAACTAAAATGAACATGGATATAAAAATCTAAATGAACATAAATCTAAAAACTTAAATAATATGTGTCTAAGAACCTAAATAATTATAAATCAAAAATCTAAATAATAATATTACTTGAATTTCTGCCAGGTTTAATCTCAAAATATAACAATATATATATATATATACTTATTTTCTCTTAAATTTTAAGTTTTTTTAGATTTTATTAATTCATGTTTACTAAAATTATAAATTTATGGTAAATGAACGAACCTTAAGTTTAAATTTAAAAGTTAAATAAAAACGGTTCTAACAACCTAAATGAATACATATTAAAAAACTTAAATTAACTTGGGTCTAAGAACTTAAATGAATACGGATGCAAAAACATAAATGAATGTACACAAATCTAAATAACCACGTCTCTAAAATCCTAAATGAACTTGAGTCAAACAAATTATGTAATGCATCAAAAGCTTAATAAACATGGATCCAAAAAATATACTTTGGGTAAATTGGGAAGTAGTACGCCCGGTTCACGAGGTTCTACCACTGCAGGGCCCAATCACGAATTATCATTATAGATTGATTATTAGTATATCAAGTATATATAAAAATAATGTAGTACATATACAAATCAAATCATAAAATAAATTTAAAACAAGCAAATATCACATATATAAATATTATAGATAAGTATAAAATAAGTATAAATGTATATTTATTTTGTTAAACAAATAATGCCGTGCACCGCACGGAAATCATCTAGTGTACATAATAAAATCTAACTGGCTAGATACAAAAAGTAACAAGCGCGCCTAAAATAAAAAAACTAAATATTTGAAATCGAAAACAAAGAAATCCAAGTCTTAAAATCATATTAAGAAAAAGTGACAACACCAAAAAAAGAAAATTCATCAATCCCCCGACAAGCGAGGACTCGCAACGGGCGAAGTAACGGGCTCACAACCAACATTAGTGTCAACGTTTTCATCAGATTCTGTGAGAAATCAATGACGACCCGAGCTGAGATCAGAAACACCATTAGCATCATCCCTGGAATCCTCCACGGCCAGACGATCCTTCTCTACAACAAACAAGAAAATTTCATCTCATTCAAGAGCTGGAGCCTAATGTCAGCACATGATTTTAGGATGTGAATATTGCAATGCCTCTTCAAACGCTTGAACTTGTTGCGAACTTTAACCAGGGTATTTTTGTATCACCTTCTTAGTGAGCTAGACTTCTTGCGGATAGCGTGAGCTACAACCCTATCATGAGTAATCTTCTCTTGGTGGTGCTCGAAGCAAAGTGTCTTCATGGTGTAGTCTGCCTCGCGACGAGTAGAGGCCAATTTCTTCTTAACATCATCAACATTCGTTGAGGATCCTGATCGAATCAGTCAAACCATTAGAGGATGCACCAGCTAAAATTGAGGACGAACCAACTAAAGCACCGGACTCAAAACCGCCAACAATCTTATTAACAAAAGCCATGAACTGCAAAAGAAGCGTTATCAGGATCCCCATGAAGGGGAAGCACAACTAGATAAAATAAAAAAGGGAATGTTAGATAATTACCGCCCCAAAAACTCCAGCAAGCTCAATGTAAACATCCTTTGACACCATGTCGTCCATAGGGGGAAGGGCATGGCCTCGCGTGGTGAGATGGTGAAGAAGCTCAGACATCATCTGTGGATCTTCAAAATTGGATGATCACGTGTATGATTGAATTTTCAAGCATAATGCGCGTTACCAGAAGACGAGATCGATGCGTCACGAGCCCGCTTAGCAGGATGCTCACCATCAACACAGAAAGGACGAGGGTGAGTACTTTTCCCAGAGAAGGTTCCTTTCCTCTCCTCTGCTCAATTGGGGACTCCGCGAGTGGAATAGAGCCAGCAGTATCAAAAAGAACGTCAACATCGTGACCCAAAGAGCTAGAAGATCCACCACCCCATCAACGACTCAGGGTATCAGCACGACTAGATACCTTGGACCGGTGAATGGATTCTAAAAAGAAATTGTAAACAAGGGGAAAATGAAATTAAAGGGGAGTTGAAAGAAAATGACTAAACAGCCCGAGAAGAAGATTCAACATGACCTGAGCGATGAAACTTGCAACTGTAAACAAGTTCCAATGACAATCAGCCCGGTGGAACTTGCAAACCAAGACTGATAGCTCCCTAGCTTCAAGAATGGGCTCGTGAAAAGCTGAAAAGGAAAGCAACTGTAAATAGCTCACAACATTAACAAAGGAATTCACGCAAGGAAGAGCCCTTCTACTTTAGAAAATCAGACCGCAAGAAAGATCACTAGAATCCAGCACTTGATCCGAGGGGAATCTCTGATCGATTCAGATCAACGATTGAAATAGAAGAGCTTCTTAGATCATCCATCCTGGCGAGCTGGGAGACCCTCAAGGAATTTGGCTCCTAGGAAAGCGTAAGCATAAAAAATTGGGCGGAGCCCAGATCTATGCACAAAGAAGAGTTGAAGAGAAAGCCCCAGGGAGAGTGTTTTGCCAAGTTTATGAGCAAGAACCAGTGGCGCAATCATCAAACACATGAAATACAGAATGACTTGCTTGAGCGAGAGACCCAACAAATTGAGCAAGGAAAGTAAAGGAGAAGGAATTGAAACCAAAAGATTGCAATCATCGAAGAAAGAAAAGGAAGTCGAAGCATAGCCAGATTGAGAACTTGAAGGAAGTCGGAGGTCAATTTGACTAGAAAAGTGATGTTTAACCCTAAACTCCTCAAGATCATTCTTCGTAAGAAGATGATAACAAGAGATGACGCAACTAGAGGAATTGGTTGCAGAACAAGCCTTCGATGATGACGGATTTCTAAGAGAAGTACATGGAGCCATGAGGATGAACATGAAAGCAAAACGAGAGAAAGATAGGAAGCAAAGGGGAAAAGACTAATATGAAATAAGAAAGAGAAAACAATAATGGGGGAACCTTGGAAACTGTAAAACGTAATAGAGCAAGCTGAAAGCGGGAAAAAGAGGAAATTTATACAACCGCTGACACAAAATATCCAGAATCACGAACATAGATGAAGGAAAATAAATCACGAGAAATGGAATTAAAATCTTTCCAAATCCTTCAGATTTGATAAGATTTGGGGGCAAATAGTGATACCCGTTAAAAATGAGACCCATTTAGAAGGACAGACCCAACAAAGAAGAGCTTGGAGAAAGGAAAGCAGAATCTGATAATAAATGCACCCGAGCTTAGACAGAGGCGAGATTGTCAGACCAAAAAGAGAAACAGCGAGCTCATCATCAGTAAATGCAGATTGATATGATAGAACATGATTGATGGGCGACGTGAAGATAAAAACCAGAAGCGAGCTCACTCAAAACATACAAATCCCAGCTGATTAACCTTGTACTAAGCACATCACAACTCCTACTTTTCTAAATTTTGTAGAACCCTTAAACAAGAATTTGAAGATCAGCACATTGTCAGAAATTCGTAGAGAAGTTGGATCTATATTAATTGCAATTCTTGGGTCAGACACATTTGTCCATAATATCACCATAGATGGATGTGGAAATCAAAACTATGTTCACACTACGATTAATAACTTTCCATCTGCTTTTACAATTATTAGGCCTTATGTTAAGTTATAAATTGTTGATAAGTTAGTATCAAACTAGATATTCTTTTCTTTATAAAACACAACTCTATAAAATCAACATGATTCCCCAAATTAAATTAAACGTAATAATGTTTAATTAACCTAATAAAGATCTTAATCTTAGGTTATATAACTCAAAAATAAAAATTGAAAACTAAAGCTAGAAATTGATTTTTGGGGATAAAATAAATCAACATATATCTAAAAAAATAATAAGGTGAAGATGATTTATTTTTGAAGACACGTTCAATCATGTGAGGATTAATGATTACCACGTGATTGAGTTTTGAAACTTAGAGAGGAAGCCTTGAAGAGGTTGTTAGAGATTTGTTAGATATTCAAATTGGAGATAAGAAGGAATGTTAACAAACTTATCAAGTGAAGAAAAAGAAAAATATCTTCTTTGTGATAAGGAAACGTGATAGGAGATTAAGGGCAAGTGAGTTTGTCTCTTGTGCCTATATAAGAGAAGATTAATTGTAAACCTAATTCTCGATAAACTTAGGGCGTAAGTTCTAGAGAGATTAGTGAATTGAGTATTAGGTTATCAGTTAGGATTAAGTTTTTTTTTAGGTTGGTTTATAGAGTAGAGTAATAGCAACAAGTGTTTGTCTTTTGTAGAAAAGAAAATATTGAATAAAACGAATCTTATTCAGTTTGTTGATTTGTGAATTGTCTCCACTTTCAATTAGTAGCAGAGTGGGTCACCGCATAACGTTTTTTTATTGTTTAGAGGTGTTAGATCTTGAGGACGAGATGCACAATTCATAGCAACAGTTGGTAGTCGCTGCAAAAATACTGAAATTGGATCTGAATAACTATGGACATTGGAAACTCCAGATGGCTCACCATATACAGGGAATTAATTATGTTGCATGGCTTGCAGTTGAAGAAGGTTGGGAAAATCCGGTTGTAAAAGATGCGAGTGGTGCTCTTGTTCCAAAACCGAGGAAATAGTGGATTGCTGAAGAAAAATTAGATGTTAAATGGAATTCAAAAGCACTATCAGCAATCTTCAATTCACTTCACAACAATCAATTCAAAAGAGTACAAGGCCGTAAGAGTGCAAAAAAGTCATGTGATATTCTTAAAGTAGGCTTTAAGGGTATTAGCAGTGTGAAAAGAACTCGAATTGACATCTTGGCCTCACGATTCGAGAATCTGACGATGGGTGAAAATGAGACGGTTGAAGAATTCAGTAGTAAGCTGTCAGCTCTAGCACACGAAACATTGATCTTAGGTAAACATATAAGGACAAGAAGCTGGTAAAAAAAGTTCTTAAGATGTCTTCCGACTAAATTCCATGGTCATCGATCAGCTGTAGAAATGTCTCAGAACTTTGACACAATGAGATATGATCAGGTTGTTTGTATAATGCAAGCATATGAGCTTCAGATCACAACAAAGTCAGCTAAAAATCTCGAAGAGCAAGTTGGATTATTTGAGAAAAAGATTCTTCGGAATGCAAAAAGAGAAAAAAGGAAGAAATATCAGGCGCTGCTAAACCAACAACTGATAGAGACAAGTACAAAGCCAAAAAGCAGTGTCTTGAATGTCAAGGTTCACTTTAAATCTGCATGTCCATCAGGCAAGAGGAAGATGACTATACAATGTTACGAGTGTAAAGGATATGGACATACCAAGAATAAATGCTTGTCCAAATTGAGTGAAAAATCAGCAATCATAACTCTAAGTGATACTGATAGTGGCAGTGATGAGGATGATAACATTCTGAACAGCTTTGTAGCTCATCTTGGCATTATGGAAATGAATGACAATGAGGAAGAAGATGAACACACTAACCTTGTTCTTGAAAGTCAGAAGGCTGATGAGAATCAGATTCCTGCTACCCACCACGATGTTGATGTAGATGAGTCAAAATCTGATGATGATATTGATATGACTCTAGAAGATCAGATGGAAATGTTGGTGGCTTCTTGGGTTAAAACTCAAGATGAAAATAAACGTCTGATGGTAGAAAAACATGTTGCTGTAGAAAAGCTGCAACAAGCTGAGAATGAATTCAAAGACATCAAAGCTAAGAATGCTGATCTGGAAAGCAAGTTGTTTGAGCAGATGAAGCAGATCAGAATGTTGTCTAAAGGAACAAAGGATTTAAACTATCTATTGATTGTTGGAAGGACAACTAATGATAGTTCTTTTTGGGTTATAAGGGGAAAGAATCCGCATAAATGAAGTTTGTAAAGGCTACTGGTTCATCAGAGAATGTAGATCAGTTTAAACATTTGCAGCAAAAAGGTGGAAAACATCATCAAGATCAACACCAACGAGCTGGTCGAGGGTGGACTCTGAGAAGACTAAGTATTATGGATCGCATTGTGGTCATCCAGTTGAGTGTTGGTATTGTGGCAAAGAAGGGTATATGAGATATCAGTGTTACAAGCTTCAATTTAGGGTTTGGCAAATTTGGAGACAATGAAAGTTTACCTTCAATGGTAAAAACAGAAACCAGATTTGGGTTAAGAAAATGAATTTGTTCTGCAGAATAACGTTCATAGATGAGAAAAGTGATCATAATAACTCCATGAGCAAGTGGTACTTTGATAGTGGTTGCTCAAGATATATGACAGGAGATCAAGCCTCTCTACCTGATCTTGAGGCAGTCACAGTTGGAAATGTGACGTTTGGTGATGGTGCTAAAGGAAAAATTTGTGGTAAAGGGACTATGGACAGTTCAACAAAACCAAAACTTGTAATGTTTTCCTTGTTGATGGACTGAAAACAAATCTGATTAGCATCAGTCAGTTGTGTGACACAGGATTGGACGTTAAATTTACAAGAACTGAATGTCGAGTTGTTGGTGACAAAGGTACTATTCAATTAGAGGGATTCGTACCATAAATGATTGGTACATGTGGGTTCCTGGTTCCCAATGCTTAGTTGCTAATGCAGAAAGCTATTCCAGATGTTAGGTTCAAGAGTCTGTTGGAACTTGTTCATACGGATCTGATGGGTCCTATTCAAGTCGAGAGTATTGATGGGATAAAGTACATTCTTGTTTTGGTTGCTGATTTCAGCAGATACACATGAGTGCGTTTTCTACGTGAGAAAAATGATTCTTTTAATAGCTTAAGAATTTTGGCACTTCATCTTAAAAATGAACGTCAAGGTATCAAATTCCTTCGAAGTGACCATTGTGGTGAGTTTGAGAATGATATATTCAAACATTTTTGTTTAGAACAAGGTATTGATCATTAGTTTTCAGCACCACGAACACCACAACAGAATGGTGTTGTTAAGCGCAAGAACAGAACATTGCAGGATATAACAAGAGCACTGTTGCATGGAAGTAATGCACCTAAACACTTCTGGGCAGAGGCTGTTAACACTGCATGCTACATCATCAATCGTGTGTATATGCGAAAAGGTACTACAAAGACATCCTATGATTTGTGAAAGGGTAAAACTCCGACCTTACATTACTTTCACTTGTTTGAATGCATGTGCTACATTCTGAATGATAAGGATCATCTTGGGAATTTTGATTCTCGGAGTGATGAAGGTATGTTCCTTGGTTACTCAGATTCAAGTACAATCAGATGATGGTTGATAAGTTTGTTGAAGTCATGATTCAGAAGTTTGGAACGGAGAATAGCAAGGCAGCAAAGACACCTATGAGGTCAAATGAAAAGCTCTCAAGAGATGAATCAGGAAAATCTGTGGATGCTACAGCCTGCAGAAGTCTGATTGGAGGATTACTGTACTTGGCAGCGAGTCGTCCAAATCTCTGTGTCTCAGTAGGATTATGTGAAAGATTTCAAGAAAATCCTAAGAAAAGTCATCTCACAACAGCAAAACATATTCTCAAATACGTGAGCGGAACTCGACAGCTTGGGATTTTCTACACTAAGGACACCACCACGAGTTTGACAGGATACTATGATGCAGATTGGGCAGGAAGTGTTGATGACCGAAAAAGTACAAGTGGAGGATGTTTCTTTATGGGAAACAATATGATATTCTGGTTCGGCAAAAAACAGAATTGTGTTTCTTTGTCAACAACAGAAGCAGAATACATTGCATTAGGAAGCTGTTGCACTCAACTTCCGTGGATGAAACATATGTCTACTGATTACGGTATAGTTCCTGAATCCTTGCTTGTTTATTGTGATAATCAAAGTGCCATTAGCATTGCTAAGAATGCTGTTCAACATTCTCGAACTAAACATATTGACACTCGTCATCATTTTATTTGTGAACTTGTTTAGGATAAACTGGTTATAATTGATCATGTGAACACATAATATCAACTGGCTTATTTGTTCACTAAACCTCTGTCTTTTAATCGTTTTGTGGAATTGAGAACTTCAATAGGAATTTGTGAATCCTAAGCGATGTTTTGAGGTTTTGTTGAGCTGATTGAGACAAGACGTTGTTTCTGGAAAATGATGGCACGTAGTTGAAAAAGGTAGACATATATCAGTTTTGATCAAACAAGTGGAAAATAGCTGCCTGTCATGCCGTCACAAGCTGATCGTTGAACTAAAATATTAAATGTTAGGAGAATGAGGTCAAAGAGCTGAGGTGAGCAATTGTATCAGCTGGTTGAGAAGTCAAGTGATGCCCCTAACGCAGCACTATATCATATCATGGACCAGTGAATTTATGAGAACACAAAGTTGAGAAGTCAAGTGATACTCATGTTCCCTTCATGTGTAGTGAAGTGTGTGTTCAAAAAAAAAAACAAAAAAAAAACAAAAAGGGGAGAAATGTATATAAAAAATGATTTCGTCGATATGCACAATGTTATGACTCTCAAAAGAAAATTTTAGTTGCCTGATCCGTTTGATATTCTCAATACTTTGAAAAGTGCTTGTGATGAAAGCGTGACAGTGTGAAAGTCTAGACACCAAATCTTGATTATGATCGTACGTCTCAAAGAGTAGAGTGTGTGTTGTGCTTCAAAGAATATGGATTCTCTGTGGATAATCAAACTCAATGCAAGGTATTCTCATGCTTTAAATTGAATTTTTAAAAAGTTAAACTAGAGTCGTACACCTGATTGTTATAAATCTGGGTCACTCAAGAGTTTATTAAATGAACAAATGTCTGTTGAAAAACGAAATTATGTTTAAACTCAGTTGTTATAGAGTTGGCATTTGATTGTTTTTGATTCTTGATTATGCTTAAATATCTTGGTACACTAATTGGTCAATCCTAGCGATTAAGTATTTTGGTACACTAATTGGTCAATCCTACCAAATGTGTCTTGATATGCACTTAAGCAAGGAGAGATGAGAGAGCGGGAGATGATAGTTTGCCTCTAGATGAATCCAAATATCTAATTATGGGGTAGAGACATTCAAGGGAGAACTTTACAGCAAGAGAATCATACGGATCAGGAACCTCATTCAGAACAAGAACCTGTTTACTGAATATGCACTTATTTAATTTTGCATCATCCAAGCTTGTTTATTCATTTTATATTTTTTGTATAATTCACTAACTTCCATATTTAACTAATTTACAACGTAACAATTGTCGATTAAACAGTCAACTTACCAAATCTCGTTTATGAAACTATAAACTCCGGATTTGGTTAATTAGACTTTCAATTTGTTTTTGATTTTTGAAAAAACACCAAACTTTCATTACTATATAACTTTTTTTGTACGGTTAAACAAACTTATGAATTAAAAATCAAGTTTTTACTAGAATTTTAATAGTTTAGAAAAACGTTTTATGCGAATGCCTATGCAACATTGTTAGTAGAATTCAACATTATTGGTTCGAATCATTGGAACATTTGAGCTATATAAAAATTCTTGTCGATCAAATGGTTGAAAATAGAAAAATTTAGTGTTGACTTGACTAATTGAACATTCCATTAATTTAACCCTGTTTCAGATCTTACCATCGACACAAGTCGGTACTACAGTGTTTGGTTCTAAGCTTCGTATAGCCTGCTAACATCTATCTTCCAGTCCAAAGCCTTCGTATATGTTCCATTGATCATCCGGAATATTCCTTCTCTTTTCCATCTTCGTGTATACATAAGTTATTGGCATCAATAAGAGCTGCATCATAACAAATCAGCTGCAATTTTTTTGCATATTTGGTTTGCAGATCCCTACACGTGAACCGGACAGATCTCAGAACAGCCACCCATATATCAAGATTGTATGTCTTGATAGGTCTAGGAAATCGAAAACTTTCACCTCCTGTAGAGTAATATACTAACCATCATAAGATATCATCTCCATGAGCTTGTACTTTAGCACTGGATCACTGGGATCAATAACATTGCTTGTCCCCTCATCATCATATCGAGTAATAATCTTGCATTTTAGCAGTCTCTCATCCAGAAGCAGATATGAAAACTGAGGGTCAAAGTCTATCTTTTCTTTAACTCGAGTATCATAACGGAAACTGTCCACTGCTCTACGAACTACATCTGTACCATCCATCATCCCTTCCACACTTGATCTTTTTAAGAAACTCCAGGATCTGAGCGAGTTCGCTACTTTCCAGAAAACAGAACTTCTGTCCGAATCTTCCTTTCTCCAAATAGTCTAACCACACTGTTCCAGTTACCAACACCCTATTGCATCACCAGACAGTATCAATTATAAATCATCCATCAAAATTCACATTTCAACACCCAAAAAAAAAGTAACTGTTTTGTCTCACCTCTTCTGCTAAAATCTCATGTTTATGACTGACCCACCTGTTTTTCTTATAAGCCATACAAATATATTCTCCCTCTTCACCACAACCAATCTGCATTTCAATATTCTGAGACTGTCACAGAGATCATATACAGAAGAACAATAGTACAAATATGTGACCTTGTTTCAGATTTTACCATTGATACAAGCCGATACTTAGTGTTCGGTTCTAAGCCTTCGTATAGCTTGCTGATATCTATCTCCCATTCCAAAGCCTTTGTTGTTGCAAACAATTCTTTTTTCTGTTTCATTTTTCTCCCATTCCAACACTAATTTTACAAACCCACAAAAACACTGTTAATGTTTTATCATACCACAATAAATGAAATGAGTAGATAAGATCAAAACCATGGCCAAAACTTACCTATTGTGAAGACAGGCGGTAATCTACTTATAATGTGATGAACAACGTTTTTCTTTCCACAGCCTCCTGTTTTAATGTTACATAGCATTCTATCTTCCATGCGTATCACTTTGAGGATGTCCTCAAACTTTATATTCCCAAAAGCACACTTCATATGTATAATCACAGAACTATTCTTAAGGAGTAGTACTAATTTGATTTCTACAGGAAAGACAAATATGAACATAATTGAAACATACCTTTAGGTCTCTGATTGAATCTGCAGCCATGGCAATTCCATAAGAACTTTGTTCTGGATGATTTGGCTTACTTGTGCATTTTCTACAACTCATGGTTTCATATTCCTCCAATGTAAAAAGGCGAGTTACCAAGCTCTCTCTTTCAGGATTTTTCCAGCAGTGACAAAACTCAAGAACCTTGACAACTACCTCACCAGCATTACTTGCCTGAAAAGGAGTAAGAAAATAGAATGAAATTTACGAAAACAATGAGATATTTTCAGAAGTTTATAATTATCCACAAACCAGGGAATGAAATTCTTCTAGGGAAGCAAGTATGTTGCTCAGTAGGTGCGTGTAGAGCCCCTCTTCTTTAATCTGCTCCAAGACAAAGCAGAAATGAAATCTTATAGTGCACAAGGAACTTGTTCTTCCGGATTGCCATGAAATGGTTCCCTATTTTTCACCAAATCCTCTTGAAGAACCTTAATGTTCAAGAGGGCCTGAAGTTGTACAATTTTTCAACGGTAATAAGTAAGCAATAAGATATTTAAGACAATCACTTATGAAGTGAATCAGTTAAAGAGAGCTTCGATTACTGATCTTATTTCTATTGCTGTGAGCTTTACCCTTGAGTGTCATGTCAAGAGCGTAATTGTATCTAGTTGCAGCTGCTCCCTGTGCAGACTCCATATGTACGGAGAGAAAATCTTCTTCAGGCATGTCTGGTATAGCCAAATTTAAGAAATAAGAATTATGTACCTCAACAACAACGATATCATAAAACTGACATTATGAGCTTTTACAACCTCTAATAGACTCTTGCCCTTCAGTGCCGGATAAAATTTCAAATGGAACCGTTTCACTTGAAACAGAATCTTCTGGCTCCTTAGTATATTCCTCCGCGATTTTTAGTGATGGAGAATTAATTCCCTGTTCGAGTTTGACAGAAGATTCACTGGACATACGTAAGAACACATTTTGCTCAGAGAACCTACAGAGAATGTATCAACTTGTGATCATCCAAAGAGCTGCACTTACTGTTCGGCATTTTGATCAAGACGACTACACCTACCGAAAAGTTATGGAACAAAACACAGAATATAGATCTTCATCAACCTTGTTGCTTCTATGTTTCTTTTTCTTTGACCCTGACTTCTTCTCTTTCTCTTCTTTTTCCTCGGATAAAAGTTCTGCAACTAACTTTGCTTGGACATCCACATCTACAATTCCCTCCAACTCTTCCTTGAAGAAGAGACATCAATTATAATATAAAGTACCTCTGAAAGAGAAAACCAGAGGAAATATGAAAGCTCTTTGTCTTAAACCAAAGTAAAATACCTACCCGCTACAAACGCCTAACCATTAGAAGGATATCAGAGCGGTAGTCAAAAGCAGAAAGCCTAGTGAGGTCGTTTAGCAGCTTAATCCTTGAATTTTCAACCAGCAAAATCTCTGAATCAGCTAGCGCAAGCTGCTAGTCAAAAATATACTTCACTTTGCCAAATAGACCAATATTACATACTTGAGAGAAAACAACTAGCCAAATTAAGATAGCGATGATCCCTAAGGAGAGATCCATAGATTCTGAAGAAAGCAGGTTTAAATTCGCGTTAGTGCTTCGCAAGAGACAGTGGAACTAAATAAATCACTCTTTTTGCATCTAATTAAGGTTAAGCTTTGAAATACTTATTCCATAAAGTATAAGGTTTGTAAAACAGTTCTCTCCATATGGAAGAAAATGGTAATGGTGCTCACAAAAGAACCTTAACCAAATTGAACCAATGCAAATACTTGTGACCAAAAAGATGAAAATCTCTGATAAGAAAAATAGAAAAATAACGAATCTCCTAGGAATTAAGATGGATTTTAAATGCTAAAAGAAGAGATTAAAAGACATAAACGAAGCTGTTTAGATCACTTGTTAGGCCATTGAACAGCTTCATAAAACAGAACCTCTAGCCGAATCTTTCTTTCTCCACATAACTGAACCACACTCTCCCAGTTACCAACAACCTATATAAGCATCACCACACATATGAATGATGTCTGAGACCCATCAAGCATGACAAATAGCAACTATTTTCGTCCTTACCTCTTCTGCTAAAGCTTTATGTCTGAGACTGACCCACAAGTTCTTTTTATAAGCAATACAAATGTATTCTCCCTCACCTCCATAACCAATCTACATTAACCAATATTCTTATCCGGTTACTGAGGTGATACAAAAAAGAACAATAGCACAAACATTTGTAACCCTGTTTCAGATCTTACCATCGACACAAGT
>OVBA01003481.1:0-27812 GCA_900406435.1 Lepidium aucheri | reverse complement strand
ATCGATAATGTATAACACAGCAAAATTAAACAGATCTTAAAACCTAAATAAGTACGAGGTCAAAACCATAAATAAATACGGGTCTAAAAATTAAGTTATAAACGAATATAAAACATAAATGAACATGAGTCAAAACATAAATAACACGAGTCAAAAAAATTTATATGTAAAATTGTAATGCATCAAAACTTAAGTAAATAGAAATAAAAAATATATTTAGTTTACAATAGATATTGGTGATCATTATAAATTTATTTTTAATATACATATATATATATAATTAAGTAATTAATAAAATTACATATACAAATCAAACAATAAAATAAATAAATAAAACAAACAAATATTACCTAACGCGTGCATAGTAATAAACCTTTAACAAGTATGGTCTCTTCTATAAAATTCATCACCCAAAAGAGAAGTTACCACCGTACAAGTAAAGAGATTTCTATATTAAATGTGGGTTTGAATAACTCAATATCTTCCTTGACAAAAAAAAAAGAAAAGAATAACTCGATATCTTCCTCTCGTGAATTCATATCTGCCAAGATAAGTTAGACCACACATTTGAATAAATCATGAGACTCGTGAAAAGGTTAAGACTTTGAATCTTAAAAAGCTACATATATTTGGGTCAAAATCTGATACATCAGCCTGCATAAGAAGCAACTAGAGATGCTTCTTATAATATGAGATCTGCTGGGATTTTTGGGTTAAAATGCGACACTGAATTTTTTGGAAAATTTCCTTTTGTACGATAGATATCTCTTAAATAATGTGTAGTTAAATTGTTTACAAATGTTTTTTACCATTCACGAATTTACAATTCAATGAACTATTTCATACAAACATATATATATATATATATATATCGTTCATAACCGGTCTAAAGAGGAGAAAAATGGAATCTGAGAGGTCCTTCTTGGACTCTGGCTCCATGATCTACGAGGCGAAGGCATTGAAGGCATCTTCCTCTCGGGATTTCTATTTCTTCTGCTCTTTGCTTTTTCCTGCATCAAGATTTCCACAAGCCTGAATTAAGAATTATTTGCAAAAAGCGTCGCGGTTAAAGCTTCAAATGGAACCTGAACATACCTTTGATCTAAAGTGGTGTAGTTCACTTTCAAGTAAACCAAGTTTTGTCTTGAGCTGTTCAAGTGCCTCTTCAGCAACTTCAGGGTTTATGTCTGTAATATCTTCTCCTGTGACACCTGCTGCCTGATAAAGATTTGAGTCCACACATTGATGTTTAGCATGCAATATATTGAGACCCTGTTTTGGTGTTTACGTATCATCGGAACTGCAGAGCTTATTACAGTGAAGAGCTATGATATTCCTCTTACCTTTAGAATACTGGTGCAGAGACATAACAGCTTCTGAGCAAGCTGCATTCTATCCGTTTCGGTTTCCTTCAGTTTGGTACTTAACTGATGGGTTTTATCAATATTTGAATGTAGGTTCATTCCAGAAGATGCTCGGTACCAAGCAAGCTCTTCTTTGGCACGTGAAGCACTAACATCTGCTCGTCGTAACTTCAAATTGAGCTCATCAAGCTGAAGTTTCAATACATTGTTTTCTTCCTATTGCATATGGTACAAAAAGAAAAGAGTAATCAGTACCAGAATACCTAGAGTTTAAAAGCAAAAAGACTAATTGAATGTTGAATAAATACGTAGAGACGTATTGGATATTAGAGATTTCTTTCCTTGATTCGAGCTTGATCACGAGATCTCCACTCAGGGTTTTGATGGGACGATAGCTTCTTCACTTCTCCTTCCAGTTCCAGTACTTTTCTTTTATGACTAACATTCTCCTTCTGTTGAAATTAAGAAGATTTAGATGTCTGTGACAACTAACTTACCTTATATAATGCAGAGTAGTAAAATAAACGATTTGTAGGGACAATGTGCCTAATTTTCCAACCTTTAGTAATTCATTCTCTTTCTTAAGCAGCTGCTCATGTTGTCGATGCTCCTGGAGTTCTATCTGCGCAACAATTAAATCGGTCTGCTTTCCTTCTATTTCCTCTATCCATCTGCATCGAGTTAGGGTATATTACGATAAAAACACCTTGAAGAGACCAAAATCCCTTTTACTGCTACTGAAAACTTGACAGGGGGCATCACTTGCTTACCCTTGTCGTTCCTCATTATATTCATCGAGTTGATGCTTCAGATGAGAGACTTCAGAATCCTATACAAAGATAATGTCAGACAACAGGTGCATGATTATAGTATCTTCATGCAGTTCTATCCAAAGAAAAATACCCCTTCTCGTGAATCTGAACTATTCAGTTGAAGCATCTCTGCTATCTTCAGTACATGTTGACTATCCAAGAATGACTGGAAATAAAAAACAGAGAGAAAAAAAAAGGATAAGATTATTGACTGAATATATTCCAGTTACCCTTTACCAGTTTCCCAGGAACAAGTAAATGACTAATATAGCAAGGTCCACAGAGATGAAAGATAATTCTATATTTATCATTAGAGAACCAGAAAATGGGCAAGGGAAAATAAGTTAACTAACTTCTTACCGCACAAATTGTCACATTCTGTTTGACTCCTAACAAAACTCGATTAATATCATGGGTCATGCTATCCACCTTGGCGAGTTTAGAATTCAATAAGAACATCTGGAAGTAGAGATACGAGATTTTAATATAATTACCATATGGATGCTAGACGTTTTAATACAACATATTGATGACAATTTCAACAAGTTACCTCTTTCTGACGGGTTGCAACTACAGTTTCAAGCTCCTCAATTCGTAGCCTTGCAGCAGCAAGCTCCTCATCCTTCTCAGATCTCATTTGTTGTGCAATTCCCAACCCTATGCATCTAAAAGGAGAGCCAGAACCCCGAGGCTTCCCGGAACCTTTGCTCAATGAAGAATCCACAGCTTGAGAAACATGGATTTCCGGCTTTACTTGCTCAGCCATTGCCTCCAATTCCTTGAACTGTTTGGAATGATTCAGTTACAGTAATGCCAGTCGTTTGGGAAAACTATTGAAGTTGGTCAACAAATTTTTTAAAAAAAAACAATCTCTACCTTATGCACGTATTCTTTAGCCTGAGCCTCCGCATGCAAATTTAATTCCGAGATATGCGCTCTGAGTTGAGTTATCTGTTACAGAGTAGAAACATACATATACCATCAGAAATTCTGAGACTGTCATGAGAAGCTAAGATTCCATCACAATTCAAACTGTATATATTGTTACCTCAGTCGTTTGGTCAGACGTATTTCTCTCAAGTGTTTCTATATGCTTCTTAGCTTCCTCAAGATCCATACGCTTTTCATCTAATATCCTTTGACCACACAAAAGAGAACATGAGTTGCTTTAAACATATACCCTTTTTTTGGATCAAATAAACATACACCTCTTTAGTTAGCTTTTTGTTTGCTAACCTTTTCATTTCCTCATTAGCAATTCTAGCACTTTCCATCTGCTGGCGTATGGTCTGAAGCTCTATCTCCAACTCCTCCCTTTGCAAGCATTGTCTTTCAGCTTCACCTTTGATAACATTAACCTATTGAAATATGCCTTGATCAGAAAATCATACACAACTAATAAAAGCTGTTACAATAGTAAAGAATGATTAGTTTTTACCTTGTTTTCAAGTACATTGATAGTATACTCAAGTTTTTCAACTGATCCCTCTAATAGATTTACTTCTTCTTCTCTCTGATCGGCATATACCTTTCTTGATTCAGCAATCTGTGAAAAGAGGAGAAACAAATTTTAGGAAGCATTGCAAAAGGGATTGAAAAAGTAGACATGTTTGGTCAAGTCTAACTGTTTTGTTGTCTACCTCTTGAGCTTCTATGTACCTAACTTCTATTTTCTTAGCATCAGCTTTCATCTTTCCCAGTTCTTCTTTCAGATATAAAACTTCATCTTGGAGATTATTTCTGTCATCGAAGGTCTCATTCAAATTTCTCTGGGTAAACTCAACTGTATCATTCAATTGTCCGATAGCATTTCTTAGATTGAAGAGCTCCATCTCCATACTCTCAGATACCTTCTTCGTCTGGATTAGCTCCTCCTCAAGAGAGCTTTTTTCTGCTAATAGATCTTCAGCTTCTGCTCTAATCCCTGTATTTTCCTCTGACAGCTCTTTTTGGCACTGCCTTACCTTTGCGGTATCAGCTTCAAGGTTGTAGATAACTTCTTTGCTCTCTTGCAGCCGAAGTTCAAGCATTTCAGCGTGAGAAATAGCATCTTCTAGTTTACATGATTTCAAAGCTAGTGTCTTTTCTAAAGCTTCAACATGAATCATCATTTCCTTTGTTTCATCTTTCTTGTCCCTAGAATTGGAAGCAGATTCTTGTAATAGGCTGAGATCAAACGACAAGCCCTTTAGAACGTCATCCTTTCTGGAAATCTCATCCTGGAGCTTCATATTCTCAGACAACAAGTCTTGCACATCAATCTGCAAAGATTGAACAGTATCTGCAAATTCCGAAGCCTTATTGACGTTTTCACATATCAGATGGAACATTTTATCAGTAATGGCCAATCCATCTCTGGTTGGCTTCTCCAATATCTTGTGATCTTCAGCTAAATGTATGCATTTGGCAATGCTTAACCTCGTGAGATCTAGTGCTTTAAATTGGTCTTGAACAAAGCGTATAAATTTTTGCTTAAGGGAGCTATTTTCATTCTTCAACGCACTAACGACATCAGCATATTTTTGTATATCCCTTTCTTCGATATCCAATTCTTCTAAAGTCACTGAATTTGATTGTTCGAGACTGTAAATTTCAAAAGCTTTCATTGCCAATTCTTCCTGTAGGCCAGCAACGCGAGACTCCAAAAGTAAGACTTTTTCGCCGAAAACCTGGTTTACTTCATCCATTTCAGCAGTTTTTTGTACTTCGTGATTAAGATCTGATGAGAGAAACTTGAGTTTTCTTTGTGCTTCAGTCAGCTTTTGTTTCGTTGAAATGCTCTCCAATGTCTTATCAACCAGACAGAGGTCTTTGAACTCACTCTCCACCTGGGAGACTATAAATTTCTCTTTAAGATCCTCAACAATGGCATGATGAACAAGAAGCTCTCTATCCATAACTTCTAGACAAGAAGAATATTCTTTAACTTTAAGCGCCAGAACAAGTAACTCAACATCCTTTGAGCAAAGATCCATTAAATAAAGCTGAACTTCAGAGTCCAAGAATTCATCTTTCTGATTCAAATGTAGCTCTCGCTTCAAGAGAGCTTTGGCTAGGTTCTCATTTCTCAAACCTATTTCTTTCATCAGAATATCAAGCTGAGATCCCATACTGTTAGATCTTTGCAACATCAGCTCCTCCTGGTATTGTAAATCTATACTTTTCTGCTCAAAATTGTTTAATTTTGTAGTAAGCCTAGTGGTTGCCTCTTCATTTTTTGAAATTCTCTCAAAACTCTTGTTGATATCAGCTAAAAGTTTATCCTTCAGATTTGTAAGCATTGTAATCTCCCTTCTTAATCCGGCTATGGAAGAGTTTGAATCAGACAGACGACGTTGAAGCAGATTGTTTTCGGTATTCATCTCTGTAACTCTTTCTAAAAAAAACCCCATATGGCATTGATGCAGAACTGAGAGAGCACAATCCTTCATGATTATTTCTGACCAGAGATCCTCAATGATAAATCTAGCTGACTTTGTTTCTGACACCCAAAACTTCAAGTCAGATAAATCATTCGCCATGCCAGTCAAAGCCTCAGATGATTCGTCTTGCAAATTTCTGACAACAGTTTCCAGCTCTTTAACAAGATTTCCTATTCCCATCAAACTTGTCTCGAATAAGTCCTCATAGTACTCAAGTTTCTCATTTTCTTTGGTATTTATGGATACCAGATCCTGCAGCCTGTCAACTAAGGCATTTCTCTCCCCAACCAATCTGATTTCCCTTTTCTTCTGTTTTTCCACCTCAAACTTCATCTTTCCATTTGCTGTTTCGAGCTCATTGATAGTGATATCTGCTTCTCTAATAATCCCTTGAGCCTCCTCAAATTTCTTGTGAACACACAAGTTTCCTACATATCCCTGATCAGCCTCTCTCTTCATCTTAGCTATTTCATGCTCCAAATTCTGTAAAATAGCCTAAGAATTTCAGGGAAAAAATAGAGGAAGTTCTAGTATCTGAGAGGGAATGTAAATAATAAACGAAACCATAAAATACAGTCCCATATGCCTCAGAATGAGAAAACTTTCTTTTGAAAAGGACAAGAATAAACAATTACTTGCCTTAAGTTTGTGATCTGCGATCTCCATCTTGTGCTCATATTGTTCTTCCATGTTATTCATTACAGTTTCAATATTGCAAAACTGTACAGCAAGATCGTTCAAGTTGCTTAAGGTTCTTCTCTCCGACGCCTTTAGCTCTTCCTTCTCACCCTGGAGTTTGGTCACCTCAAATTGAAACTCCTTCAAGCTTACAAGGGCAGATTCCATTTCTTGCTTTAGCAGTATAATCACTTTACCCCTTTCACTATACACCTTGTTGCTAAATATCATGGACTCTGTATGACTGTTGTTTGGAGTCTTCTCTAGGCAAGAGGAGACAACCACATTCCTTCCAAGTTCCTGTATAAAAATAACGGGCTAAGGACACTACCATACATAATAAGGCATAATCGTTATAATAAGAAAAGTTGCAGCTCACTTGTCCTTCGCTCCAGTTGGCTGAACAACCTCGTGAATTCTCAGCCTCAATTGATTTGTCATGCTCTTGACACTTGTTTATGCATGATCTCAGCCCAGATACGCCACCCTTGAGCTCAGAAAGCTTTTCCTTCATCTCCAAAATGCCAGACTCCTCAAACACTTCAAGCTTTTGTTCCACAGCAGAAGCATTCTTTTCTTCCTTCAGAAGTTTGCTTCTAAATTCCTTACAGGCTGCTTCCAAATCTTGAACTTGTTGCTTTAGGTAAAAAATTGTTACAGCACCTTCCTTAAGCTGACAATCCTTTTGCTTCAACTCAAAAGTATGGGATTCGGTTACCTCAGAATATCGGTTGACAATTACAAGAGAAGCAGTTGCACAATTTGATGCTTCACAAATCAACTTTTCAGCCATCTTCAGCTTCTCTTGAAGCCTTGATATGGTTTCTGCTTTTGTGCACAACTGAGATGTCAAGAGTAGAACATGTGTCTCCTTTTCCTCATACTCTCTCTGGTGCGCTTCATTCATTACTAATGTTGCCCCTCTGAGAGATTTCAACATCGACTCTATATCACATCGCTTCTTATTGGCATCCTCTAAACAACTTTCAAGATTTCCAATCATTAATTCCCTCTCAGATATTGTTCTTATTAATCCTCCAACCTGTTCAGATATCCATATCCTTTTATCTGGTAAGGATCCCGAAATTAGATCTACCTGGTAACACGCATCTGTAAGACCTTCATTCCCATTCAGCAGAATTTCTTCAAGCTCAGATGTGAGAAGTTCCATCTCATTTGATATGATCTGTAGTTCCATGTCTTTATTTCTGAGCTTTTCTTGCAACTGCTCATTATCCATGGACACATCTTGTAAGTTATCCTGCAGCTCCTCCAGCTGAGTTTCTAAATTTTGTACCTGCTTTTCATTCTTGTTTTCTTTTGACTGGAAATCATTGACCTCCTTCTGAAGAACTTCAATCTCATTCTGCAAACAGACAATCACCTCGGCATTTGCAGCTTCAGCTTGTATGTGAACTTCGTCCATTTCTTCATCTCCACATGCCTTAGAAGCAATATCTCTCTTGTACAACATGTTCAACCTCTTAGCTTTTTCAAGAGATGCTTGCATATTGTTAAACTTCATATTTATTGGATTGTCCTCTGCAGGATTATCGTTGAACTCATTGCACTGTTTGGACTTCATTGCAGGGATGTCAAGGTCTTGCTTTCGTAAAAGCTCATTGTAGTTCTCCTTTATTCTCCTCAACTCTACTGCTTCTTGTAACAATATAATGTTTTCCGATTCAAGAGCTTCAACTAAAGACTTTGTCTCCCCTAGCTCACTATTTACATTTTCCTGATGCTTGCTCATCAAAAGTACTTGGTCCTTCAATTCTTTGATATTAAGTTTCAAGCGAACTACATGTGCCTCCGTATCACCACGTAGTGTATTTTCCTCATCGAGTATAATTTTCAGCACATCCAAATCAAGCTGCAGTTTGATGGTTTCTTCTACATAATTGACCTGCTGGCCAACAAGTTTTTTGTGCCGCTCAACATTTTGAGTTCCCAATAGAGCCTGCAATTTTTTGGCAATATTGAACTGTAAGTGAAAATGCTCAAGCAATATCATAGATGCTTGTGAAAATTAGGAAGGCACACTGTCCTTATTGTTCAGACCTTTTCTTTGTTCGAAATGCTATGTTCATCAGGTGGGCAAGCTCGGATATCGCTGACCATAGCCTGTAGATCATGGATTTCTCTGCATAAGAAGGGAAAGAGGACTCATCACTATGAAGAAAATGAGAACTCATTTGGCCATATATAAGGAAACAAACAAGAATCATCAATCAGATTGCTAACCTACTAAGCTTTGCATTCTCTTCTAGGGAAGAAGCCAGGTTTCCTCTACATTTCTCAAGCTCAGTACAAGTCTCTTTTAACTGCGATGCAAAGATATTAAGAAACTAAAATTGATTATACAGATTAGAAGGAAAATAGGAGAATGACTTCTGAGCAAGAAAGTGTCAACCTCCTCCTGTAAAAAACAACATTCTTTGCTCATACGTTCACCCTGCACCACAGAAAATAAAACAAGATTAATGACAAGTAACCAATGAAGCACAGATAGTTAACGTCTAGGAAGAAGTAACAGATGTAACCTGTGGCTCTATTTCATCATCAGGATGTTTTTGCCAGTCAGAGTGTTCATCAAGAAACTGGAAGAGCTGCAAAACCAATAGCAATCTTAAGGATCGGATTGCAATCGAAAACAAGAAAGAATCAATATAAGGAAACTGTGCTGACTAGAGGCACCTGGTTCCTCATATTTTTGATTTCACCCAATAGAATTTCTCTTTCGCCTTCCTCATAAAACTCTTGAAATCTGCGAGTATTATAATAACAAAACTTACAAACAAACGAAAAAAAGACACATTATTTATATTTCAGCATGAGATGTTTCTTGAAGATTTATCACCTTCTAAGTTGGTCCAGAAGCCTTATGTTTTCCAAGGCAAAGCGAGTCAACTCAGGATTTTTATCAATTTTGGCTTGAAGCAGCTGAATCTCTTCTGATAACACGTTATTCTCCTCCAGCAAAAAAAAATCTGCAGATACATGGTTGCCAAGTAGTGATTCCAACCTCTGTATCTTATCTTCTCGAAACTTGAGCATCATTTTTGTGCTCCGAGTATCTTCTTCTCTTTGTCGAACCTAAAGATAAATTGTCAAAAATGGGTTTAGGCAATGTCTGGAACATAAGTAGGAATGAGAAAAATGTAGGTGAAAAAGAATTACCAAACGGTTTAGATGCTCTATCTCAGCTTCAAGCTTCTTAATTGAAGCATCAGCCATATGTTCTCTTCTCAATGAGCCAGCAAGTGTTATCTCCAAAGATTTTAACTGATATATGTATATATATATACACACGTAGATTATTAGTGGAATCACAAGGCAGAGGCGATTAGCTTAACATAATTTCCCCAAGTTAATATACCTGCTTTCTAGACATCCTTACACTGCCTCCAGATTCATACACAAGCAAGTTGCCATCCTGCTGATTTCCTGTCTCATGCATTTCACTTGATGGAGAATTGACTTGTAATTCTGCAAACTTGCCTGTTGCTGATCCAAATGACAACGCCCTAGAGATGTTCTGGCGCTTGAGGAGGGAAAGCTCTTCCTGTTCCGCCCGCCAAATAAATTGTGTTAGCTTTTTCACAGCTTCACATAAAGAGCTACTAGAGCAGTTAGAATGTTATACCTTTAATTGTCGGATTTGACAACGTAGTTCTAGTATATCCTCGTTGGAATCTTCGTTGACCACAGCCTAAATAATAGAAACATAAATTTTAGGAATCAAAAACTTAATTCATAATTTATCTCCCTTAAAAAATACAGTATGGATACCAGTGCAAACTTACATTATTCTGTATTAGCTTTGCTCTCTGAGCAAATTTAAGAGTGTTTAGCGTCTCGGCTGCACAACTGCCAGTGATAATCGATAGAAGCAATAAGTTGGAGTTCTTTACTGACTGTACGAGTTAATGTAACACTTGATCAAAGCATTGAAAGAATACCTGACGGAAGGACTGGCATTAGCAATTATCATTGTTTTTGAATTGCCACCCAATGAGTCCTATAGATGAAGTAACTACCGTTATAATGCCAAAAGGTAGCTTATGCTTAAGGTAGCATAAGCAAGAAGCAGTGAATCTAGATTTAACCTGAAGAAGAAATGTCAATCTGGAATCACGATATGGAATATGCCTTGGTTTACCATTTGCAACATCCACAAGGACCATAATTACATGTCTGCAATCAGTTATAACAAATAACAAAATTAACATCACAGCTGATTGAGGAAATGATTTATGCCAGGGAGTTAACATTTCCTTTCTTACCCTAGTGTGGACAATGATTTATTGATACTAGCAGCTTCTTTTAGGCGGTCACCCTCAGCGCCAGAAGTTTTCTGCCTGTTACAGAATTCACAATGTTATATGAGGTTCTAAGGCTACACCAAGCAAAAAGCATCGCAGTTACCTTTCTGATCCAGCGAGATCAACCAGGTTCAGTCTTGAAAAACGCATATTTGTTGTGGAGTCTTTTTCCCATCTGCTCTCAATCACACACGTAAATACACTATGTGATCGGCTACTCTCTCTATTCATATTTGTGGCTCCAACTTTTCTATTCAAAGAGCCCTATAGTACAACAAATAAGATTTCAGGAACATCAAGCATACAGCAAAAAAGTTTGGGAGATGGCAGTACTGACCTGTGTGATAAGCCCTAAGATGTCGTGCACACTTTGTACTTCACACTCAGTGAGATTCTCAACATACACACCGCTTTTAATGTCCTCTCGAAGCTGAAAAGTGAAAATACATTAGAAAACTATCCTTGCGCCTATATGCACTTTCACTAACAAAAGAACAGAAAAGTTACCTGCAAATTCATTGAAGACGGTTCAAGAAGGTCGGTGATTTGTTCATTGTAAATCTCAAGAAAAGAACATTTACAACTGTATTTAAGTCTCTCGTCTCTTCTGCTCTCTTCCTCCTGCAACAAGACCAATAAGGGAAGATGTCATTAGCAAAGTTAAAATATCTCTGTACTAGAAATGGAAAAAGCAAATATCATATGAGAATTACTGCTTGTATTCTTGCAAATAAAAACTCAAATATCCGTGGCATCATTCCTCTGTTGGGGCTTGGTTTAACTTCCAAATCACCGACTTCCCCAAGCATTGTATATGTTTTTCCACTTCCTGTCTGCCCAATCCCAACAAAGTATTATAAGTTAGGAATCGAAGGGAAAAGAAAAAAGTAACTCTAAAGTAGGTAACTATCTCCACTCAGTCCTATTCAAGAAGCTTGACTATCTCATCTCATCATAACCTGTGTAAGTATAACTAAAAGATTACAGCTTACGTATCCTCAGAAAGGATCTGATCACCAAAGTACCTAAAACGGGAATTTTTACAACTCTATCACAAAAACAGCTTTACATTGTCACCAAAAATCATAAGACTTAACAGAAATATTAATGCTTTAGCCTGACCCAGAGGTAGTAGAACACTCATAAACTAACTCTAGAATGATAGAAAAAAATACCTGTCCATACGCAAATATACAGCTGTTGTAGCCAGACAAGCAATTTTCCACCATGGGCAGACCAGCAACCCGAAAAAGGGTTTGCTAAAAGTTTAGGATGGGAAATGAGAACATTGATTTTACGAAAAAAAAAAAGAAACCCAATTTTCTGTTTTCCATCTGTCTTACCTGGTCAATCGTCTCACAAGCTACATGATCGAACAGAAATCGTGTTTCTGGTGGTCCAACCCATGTTACGCATTGCGAGCTTTCCTGCTTTAAGCACCTACTATGTCCATTTGTACTCTTCTCCATGCTATTAAGCGGTCGGACACGTATAAGAATCTGCAATACACTCAGCGACCATCAATGAATGCCACGTAACCATAATTTCTGAAAGCCTTTATGACCCAAAGAAACTTCATCAGCAGTCCAATGCTTTATTTCAAGAAATTAAAATCCAAAACAATTAACACTTTTTGTTAAAAGAAGCTACTTGGTGCAGCTAATGAACATAGATGTAAAGTCGACAGCGAAGACTGAAAAGACTAATTATGGGAACAAATTGGTACCTGTACATTGTGATCCATCCAGAACGATGGATCTTCCTTAAGGTTAAAGTGAGGAACTTCGACCGAGTTAACAACTGCTAAAACTTGACCAGAAGAACTAGACAACCCTTTGTACAATGAAGCATAGCCACCAACTCTAACAGCTCCTGCCCCATCAAGCTTCCCTCTGTAACAAGATCCCGGAGGCTTAGATACGCTCTTAGTAGGTGTATTTTGCGTCGAACTGGTCTTCGAATAGCAGGAACTAGCTCTCCCAACAACTCTACCGGTTTTAGGAGTCGAGTTCAACGAACCCACGTTGGTCGTGTTTGTGAAAGAATCACACTTGTCGCCCCAACCAAACCGATATTTGGATAATGCTGCTGATCGATACTTATCAGGCGTCCGTAAAGGCAACGCTGGATCTGGGTTCTTGGCTCTGGGCTTTGACGGAGTTCGATCGATCTTATTCCGAAACTCCTTTTCGTGTTTAGGATTCGTTAATGGATTATGTGACAAAAGCGAAGCTCGAAGATTTTCAGGGACATTCTCGATTTCCTCATCGTAATTGCCGGAATCTCTACGGTAAAGCGTTGCCTCCCTTGGCATTATATCCAAATCTGAAACAAAAGTAGATAAATTTACGAAACCCACTCCGAGAAAATGATAAGTTTAGAAAGTCGGATTCCAAAGCTAATTAGCGAAAGAGCTCACACCAAAATACAAAGGAAAATGTAATCACCTGTGTAATGGATTGGAAAACAAAATTCAAAATTTCTCGAGAGCTCCCTCTCTCTAACTCACTTCCTCTCAATTTGGCTCTCTAGATTCGCATGGTTTCGGCAGTAAAGCGAGAGGGGAGACAGAAATGTAACGAAGCAGGAGTATGAAACGGACGGCTGAGATTGCATCGTATATTTTTGGGAACGAGGTGGTGTTTAAATTTGAATTTGGAAAAGGGCTTTCTAACTTAATTAATTAAGCTTAGCGAGGGTAGTCTCGTAAATTAATGATGTATGTTCATATTTTAAAAATATTCAACGGCAAATCTAGTGAAAATGGGTAGACGCCGTAATGGGTCCATTTTAATTCAAAATAATACTTTGTTGTTAATTAAAATATGTATATTTTCAATGCGACTTTCTTTCTATCAAAGTTTATGACCTATTACTAAATTTTTGAGTTTAAATTTTTGGATACGATTTAGTTATGGATTAGACTGGTTAGACCGAACTAAATTAAGAGACTATATACTATTTATAACCTTATATATCTCATTTGATATTGGGTTCTTTTAGTAAATAACTTTAGGCTGATTATTTTTTACTTTCAAATAAATAAGTGTTTCGCGAGTAATTTCGGGCTATAACAAATAATTCAATCTGATAGCTCAATTTTACTTTATATTAATCTAAAAAATATCATTTATAGTACAATATCTCTAATGATGAAAGTTTTTTTGATGTCTGGTCCAAATAGATTGGCCCACCAAAAAAAAGTTAAACCGAAGGTAACGAGAAAAAAGAACCGATTCGAAAATTTAACTATAGCTCGAGAGAATGTGAGTCCAAAGTGAAGAAGAACACATGGAAAAAAAACCTAGATAACTATAGAGATTGAATTTTAATCCTAACTCGTTTTGCAATCGAACCTTTCAATACTTATTCAGTTCTTTGACTTCTTTCAATCCTTGTTTTTTAACTAGTTAAGAATTCAAATTAATTAGATTAATCAAGGAAAACTAACTTGTTGTGCAACATTAAGCAATTAGCAAAGTATAAATCAAAACAAGATTTCATGCTAATACTCAATTACAACTAGATCATTAGGCATAGATATATTTTGAAGTTTTGTAGCGGGAAATGATTAAACAATTCAAGATTTTCAAACACACCAAATGTTGCGCCTCTAATGGTATCTATATACACACAAACAGAATCGGAACATGATGCTAGTACCATTGAGATCGATATCTCTACTTTTTTTGACGAACAGTTTGTCACATTTTTTTGGGTTATCAAGTATATCTCTTCCACTTATATTATCAAGTCCATGTTTTATAGAGGCAGAGCATATGAAATGTATCCTCCACTTAATTATATTAAGTGTAGATAGTGGAAAGAGGTCATTCAATACACGTAACTAATATTTTGAAAGAATAACAATTACTCTTAATTGCAGCTCACATCATCACATAATGTATACGTGATAATAAATCTTTGAACCCATTAACATTTTATCTAATTTGCTTAGGTGTGACCCAATAGAATAATAGATTCTCAATCTATAAGTTATAATTTGTTTCTAGCAAAACATTATAACTATTTAATATTATACGATAACATCAAAGTGAACCAATCCATAAACAAAAAAACCATAATGAATTCAGGTTAAATGATCACACTTTATATGAGAATCTCTTATTACACTTATATAACAATCTTGTAGAGATCTCATCACGGTTCAGTCCAATATTGTGTTCTCTAACACATATCTATATGATTGACTTTGATACAACATATCATATGACTTCATGAAACTTAGTCATCAATCACCTCACGTACTAGTCATCAATCATTATCAATGTCTCATGCTGCTAATTTTGACTAGGGACTCTAATTTTTTTATCATTTATCACTTTTAGAGTTTCATGACCAAGTCACATACTTGGCGATCTAGAAGAATGACAAAATTATTTTGGGACTATTATTATTAACTCACATTAAATAAATCTGAAACAAGTTTCATTAATTTAGAAACACAAATAAACGTGTCTAAACATGAACAACATATTATAAAATAATTTGATTTCCCACTTAACACAAGATCACATCTTAAGAGATCTAACGCCTGTGGCAGTAGTATGGCTACCATGCTTAGACCGTTGAAGAGGTTTAGTCAAGGGATTAACAACATTTGCATATGTTGAGACTTTGCTAATCTTTACATCTCCTCTATCAACAATATAAGAGATGAGGTGATATCATCTTTCAATGTGCTTGGATTTTTGGTGTGATCTAGGTTTCTTCGCTTGAGCGATGGCTCTGTTGATACCATAATGGAGATAAATTAGACCATAGATACTAGGAACCACATCTAGTTCAGCAACAAACTTTTTCATCTAAACTGCTTCTTTTGCTGCTTCAGAAACAATGTATTCGGATTTGGTTGTGGAGTCTGTCACAGTGCTTTGCTTGGAACTTTTCTAACTTAGTGTGCCTCAATTAAGACAAAAGATGTATCTAGACTGTGATCAAAAATCATCTTCGTCCATCAGTGTAACCACTCACAACAAGCTCGTCATTTCCTCCATAAACCAAGAATTTGTCCTTAGTGTATCATAAATACTTAAGAATGTTTTTCACTGCAGTTTAGTGACTCTTACCTCGATCTTGTTGGCATCTACTCGTCATGCTTATAGCACACGCAACATTTGGACAAATATAGAGCATGGCGTACATGATAGATCCTATAGCAGAAGCATAATGAATTCTACTCATGCGTTCTCTCTCATCATGTGTCGAATGACACTGCGTTTTGCTAAGAATTACACCATCAGACATTGGTAAAAACATTTCTTGAATCCTCCATATTAATCATGTGTAAGTTATTATCTATATAAGTCTCTTGACATAGTCCAATAAGCTTGTTTATTCTATGTCTATAGATTCTTATTCCAAGAATATAAGAGGCTTCTCCCATTTTTTTCATTGAGAACAACTTCCTCGTCAAGTCTTTACAGATTGAAGCAAAGGAATATCATTTCAATGAGTAGTATGTCATCAAAATAGAACACTAGGAAAACAACTATGCTCCCATTAGTCTTCTTGTAAACACAAGGTTCTTCTTTGTTTCTAATAAAATCAAACAATTTGGCAGCTTCATTGAAACAAAGATTCCAACTCTGAGATGCTTACTTCGACCCATAAATTGAGCGTTAAATTTTTCATGCTCTCCCAACACTTTCAAGAGATGTGAAACCTTCAGGTTTTGTCATGTACACGTCCTCTTCAAGATTTCCATTAAGGTTAAGTTGTTTGCACATCCATTGGCCAAATCTCATAATCATAATAAGCGTTAGTTGCTAGGAAAATCTGAATAGACTTAAGCATTGCGACTAGAGAGTAGGTTTTATTATAGTCAATACCATGAATCTGCTTGTAACCTTTAGCAACCAATCTAACTTTATAAATCTGTACATTACCATGCATGTCAGTTTCCTTCTTAAAAATCCATTTACATTCAATGCCTTTAGCACCATTAGGTAAGTCCACTAAAGTCCATACTTTATTCACATACATCTAGTAGCTTCTAGCCATTTTTAGGAGCCAGGGCCCATCATTTCTTTCTCAAAAGACACGTAAGTTCATAATTCTCTATGAGAAATAGATCATGATCTGTCACCCATACACCATATTTTTTAGGTTTGAGCTGAATCCTTTCGGACCTATGTACCTCAGGTTCCACATGTTTAGATTCTTCTATGACTCTTCAGAGATCTAGTTCTTTTTCTCCCTCTTGATTCAGAGAAATCTCCTATGTTTCTCAAACTTATTCAAGCTGTACTTTACTTCCACTGTTTCTCTTAGAAATAAATTTTGTTTCTAGGAAAACACTATTTCGAGCAACAAACACTTTGTTCTCAGAAAGATTGTAGAAATAATAACTTTTGGTTTCGTTAGGATAACGAACAAAATGGCACTTATCATATTTGAGCCTAAGTTTATCAGAAAACAAATGTTTAAAATAAGTTTCACAACCCCAAGTTTTCAGAAAAGACAAGTTTATAACATTTCCATTCCACATCTCAATGGTGTCTTTTCAACTGATTTTGATGGGCATCTATTGAGCGTAAACGCAAACGTTTCTAGAGCATATCCCCAAAAGGACAATGGAAAATTTGTATGATTTATCATTGATCAAACCATATCTAATAGAGTTTAAATTCTCCTCTCAGATACTTCAGTCAATTGTGAAGTTCCTCGTGGAGTAAGCTGTGAAACAATTCCACATTCTAAGTGATCATTAAAAGTTTGGCTCAAATATTATCTACCTTGATCAGATCAAAGTGTTTTGATTGTGTTGACAAGCTGATTTTGTACTTTATTTTGAAACTCTCTGAACTTCTCAAAGGATTCAAATTTATTTTCATCAAATAAACATAACCATATCTAATACAGTCATTTGTAAACATGATGAAGTACGAGTAGTTTTCTCTAGCATTTATACTCATTGGTCCACATATATCTGTATGTATAAGTTTTAACATGTCTTTGGATGTTTAACTATGACCTGTAAAATGAGCTTTAATCATTTTTCCTAATTAGCAAGACTCACATTTTTACAAACGATTCAAAATAAAATAAGGTTTAGAAAGTCCATCACTATGAAACTTTTGAATGCATGCCTCATTTACATGGCCCAAACGACAATACCAAAGGTAAGTTTGATTTGAGTCATTTGACTTAAATCTTTTTGTATTAGTGTTATAGACAGACACATCTGGTTTAGGATATAAAGTCCATTCTCCAATAAACTATTACCATAAAAGATATCACTATGAGAGCAAAACAAAATCCTTCTAAATCCAAACAAGGAATGGAAATAATAGTTCTACTTATAGAAAGAACATAGTCGCAATTATTAAATTCTAAAACCAATCATGAAGGCAAAGACAATTGAAATGTTTTCATACCTAATGTAGCAATTCTTGCTCCATTTCTCACACGAAGGTCTAGTTCTCCTTTCTTCAAAGTTCTATTGTTGCTTAGGCTCTTTTTATAGATATGAGCACCACAAACGGTATCCAAAATCCAAAAGGTAGAGCTAGAGGTAGTAATATTTACCTCTATAACATAAATACATGAAGAAGATGTATCGAAAATTTTCTTCTTTTTCAGATCTCGCAAATACTTTTTGCAGTTTCTTTTCCAACGCCCAGAACCATTAAAGTAATGACACTTTTCAACTTCACAAGGACCAGACTTAAACTTAGGAGCTTGGTCAGACTTGCTTAGATTCACAATTCAGCTTACCTTTGCCTTTTTCTTTGTTTTTTCCTTGTTTCTTAAACTTTTTACCTTTTTGCGTAAAAGAACGTGTGGGGTGTCCTTTTTAATGTTGGGTTTAACAGTTTTTTGAGCATTCCATGCAGCTTAATTAAAGTCTTTGTCAGTTTTTCCATGTTGTAGTTCATAACAAACAGACCATAACTTGACGACAGTGACTGCAAAATGAGATCAGTAGCCAATTCTTGCCTTATCAGGCAGTCCAACTTTGCAAGGTTATCAATATAAACCATCATGTTAATGACATGTGGGCTAACTGAACTATCATTTTGTAGCTTACAATGAATAAGAGCCTTAATTGTTTGGTATCTCTTAGTTCTTGCTTGCTTCTGAAACATACCTTTCAGGCTAATGAGTATGTCAATTGGTGACTCCTTGTTCTCATATTGATTCTAAAATTTTGAGTTCATGGTAGCCAACATAAAATAACACACATCGACCTTATTACTGACATGCTTCTCATAAACATTTCTCTCTGCATGTGGAGTATTGGTTTTAGATTTTTGAGAGAGAACTTTTCTTGGACATAGTTTTTTTCTCTTGTTTGAGAACAATTCACAAGTTTTGATACCATTCAAGGAAGTTCCATCCATTCATTTTGTCCTTCTCAAGGACATATCACAATGAAAATGAATTGTGAGAAGTTGACATTACTCTATACAAGAATAGCAAATGTTAATATGTAGTTAACAAGTATGAGAAATCTCACATTATATTCAAAACAACATGATCCTCATAATGAATATAATTATATAAGATCCATATTTCACTAGAATTCAAGTGAGATTTAAATCAACACCTGAATGAGTAGTTATTTAGGTAAACAACACTTGCTAATTATATCTAATATAAATCTTAGTTGTTAGACAATATTTTATGTTTTACCCAACTTATTTCTTTAAGCCCAAAACCATTTTGATAGCTTAGCTAAGTAAACCGAACTTTTCTCACATAGAAACCGTTTCTATATATTACACTAATTTAATTGTAGATTCTTTGCTTTGTAAGCCAATCATACAATGAAACACGTTTCAATAGTTGATCAGATTGGATAAGCATCAAAAGTACTTGATATTTGTTGAGGAATAGATTTTAACTCAATCTTAATTTGTATTTAAATTCACATCAACTATACTTTAAATATAACTAATATATCTCAAATGTATTATATTGGATTATGAGTAGTAAAAATAATTTTAATCTTATTAAGATTAATATGATTATTTATTGGTTTACTTTAAAACAATTTTAGAATTTATTCAACATAAAACTCTTACTTATAAGAGATCAAAGATGTGAGAGTTAAAACATTTTAGCTTAGCAAGATAAGTCAATGATTACAGTATATAATCTCATACAAAATTATTCTAAAATAATTATGCAATATCTCAAGAACCTTTACACGCACAAGGGAATAAGAATTACATATACAACATAAATTATTAACATAATCATCGGATGATCATATCAAACATTATAATCATTCATCACAAAATGCAACTTCGATAAATCTTATGACTTTGATGAATGTAAACAAATCACAATTTTCATGAACACGATTCATCAATTCAGACATGAAAATACTAAAAAGAATTATTTATACCAAAATACAAATTAAGAATGATTCAACTTCAAAACTGAACATAAAATGAACTTGTTTTGCAACATTAAGCAATTAATGAATACAAATCAAAACAAGATCTCCTGTTAATACTGAATTACAACCAAATCTTTAAGCATAAGATATAAGTTTTGCAGCGGGAAATGACTAAAACATTGAGATTTTCAAGCACACCAAATGTTGTGACTCTACCGGTATTCACACATTCACACACTTTGGATCGGAACAGGATGCTAATACTGTTGAGATTGATATCTCTTACTCTTGAGGAACAACAATTCATCACATTTTTTTAGGTTATTGTGGCTATCTCTTCTACTTATATTATCAAGTTCATATATTATAGAGGCAAAGCATATGAAACATATCCTCCATTTAATCACATTATGTGTAGATAGTGGAAATAGCACAATCAATACGCGTAGCTGATATTCTGAAAAAGTAACAATTACTCTTAATTGCAGTTCACATTATCATACACATACAAATATATATTTGATAATGAATCTTTGAACTCATAAATATTTTATTCAAGTTGCTTAGGTGTGTGACTCAATAAGATCATATAATATTAGTAATAGATTCTCAATCTATAAGTTATAAGTGATTTGAAGCAAAACATTATAACTACCTAATAGTATGCAATAACGAAACCTTAATTATATGACTTTGTAAAAGAAAGTACAAATAATTTCAGGACATTCTCAACAGATTCTACATAAGCTTTCAATAAGGTGGTGATTGGTGAATTAAATTTTGGGTGGCAATTCAATATTTGTAATACGATAAATTTCTATAAGAATAGTAAAAGTTGAACTATATCTTACTTGACAAGATGTTCAATTAAGTTCTTTGGTTTATCTCTTACGCACTAATGTAAATCTTTCCTATTAACATACAATAATTTCATGGTGTGAATTGTTAGGATCTTTGGTTAACTTGTGTGGCTTGAGAGTTGAGTCAGTGTCGGTCTTGGGCTAAAGCTCATGAAGCAAGGGTTTTAAACGCTAAATATTATAAAATATTTTGCGGCATCCAAATTAATAATGTGTTTTAGTGTAGTAGTCTTAAGATTTACTATGTTGCTACTTGTAAAGATTCTGGCGCCAATTCTATAGATATAGATAACAATTTTCTTCTTTTTAACGTTCATATATAAAAAATGATTTATAATTAATTGTAAAATACAATAATTGTATTAACTGATTATCCTTGGTTGTTGATAAATGTTAAAATATTAAATATTATTAATGAATTATAAAGAAACAAAACCTAACTATGACAATTCTTTTTCCCATGCTCTTCTTCTAAAATTTCATTCTAAGTTATGACACAAAGAGAGAATCATCAATTTTTGCTCGGATATTATTAAGATCTACCAGAATTTTATACGCCTCTATGGGAATTGGTTGCTGATTCATGTTTTTTCCTCTCTCAATTCCATGAAATATTTATTTATTTTGCCTCTATAACTATTTTTTCAAAAAAGTTTAAAATATTTTTTTGTGAAAGCTTTTTTATTTTAAACCCTAAATTTCTTTACTGTATCAGTGTGTATATAGTTGTTTGGACATGCTTCTGCCTCTTATCATGATAGTCGGTTTGTCACTATATGGATTCCATTTAATTGATTTGTAATTCCGTTTGTTTCTAAGTAATTATTATTATTTTATAAAAATAAAACGTGATTTTAATATAAGTAATACTCATGTCTTGGTTTGTTTGTTGTTGTATTATTCTTAATTGTTTTCTCATTTAAGTAAATAGTCATTCTAATTTAGTAATTTGTATAATAAATTGTCGGGAAATGCTGTCGGGAAATAGAATTCGCAACCAGCCAAGTGGACATGCAAAATATAAAAAGAAAGAAAAATTGGTTAAACCTCATATCAATGATACCCTTAAGTATGTGACAAGAACAAAAAATTCCAAAACTGATGAGAGTACTATACTTAAAACAAACAATGAAGATGAAGGGCTTAAGACAGTTGAAGAAGATGCAAACCAAAGAAATATAGAAGAATCTGTTGGAGCTGAAGCAAAGTGTACGAATGAGATAAGATATTGGTGTGAGAATGACAACATGGAAGAATATGAGAAAGCTGATGACATTAAGGCGGGTGTATTGAACCATGGATTTTAAATGATTGTGAATGATTTAGTTTTTATGAAATTTCAGATGATTTTAGATGAGTTTAGGAAAGTTCTTATGATTTGGGACAAATCTCCACCTAAAACCATGAGATTTGGATTTCTATGTTTTTAACTAGAGAAATCCTCTAAATAACTCTAGAGTCGTAGAGAATCACCTAAAATCATATCTTTAATTTTCTTCCAATAACAGTGGATATGGTTTTGTTTTTTAAAAGCAGTAGTTCAATAACACTTGATTTTAGATGATTTTTAGAAATTTTTGTTTGAATAACAGATAATTTGCCACTTAGACTCAAATCACTCAAAACCAATGTTTGAATACACCCCCCTAAAGGTTTTTATGAGAATGTTGAGATGGATGATCATGGAAACTAGGGAAAGATTGATAGGAGAATGAAAGAATTTTTGGTTGACAAAGGTCCACCCAAAACACCACCGACTAGCTATTGTTTTTCACGAGATGAGATTGATAGGTGTTTCACTTTTTCTTCTTATATAAGAAAGATGAGAAATGGAGATTTTACTCAAAAACTCTTCTTTGTTTACTCAAGAAACAAGTCTTCTTCTTTTGGCTAGTATTGGATATGATGATTGGAAAAATGTTTCACATAGGTTGACAAGTCATGGAACAACTCATCATCCTATTATCTCTATGACTCCTTGGGTAAAGCTAGAAATGAGATTTAGAAAAAAAATAAGACTATTAATAAGCATTTTCAAGAGGCCTTTAGTCCAGTGGCAGGAGTAAGTCCACTAAATGGCAGGCGCACTTGCACAACCCGGGATCGAGTCCCGTCGATTGCATTATGCAGGAACTTGGCTAATGGGCCGGCCAGTTGTGGCCCAATATTGTTGACAAAAAAAAAATAAGCATTTTCAAGAGGCAATTACAAGGAGGGGAAATATTGGAGAGATGTGATGTTGAGAATAATTGTAGTGGTAAAGACTCTAGCTGAAGAAATTTAGCATTTCATAGATACAATAAGAAGATTGCTGATCTGAATAGTGGAAATTTTCTGACTTTTATTTAGGATGATTTGAAGCTTTGATCCAATAATGAAGGAAAACATTCGACGGACTGAAAAAAGGTGAAACTCATTACCTTTACCTTAGTCATAAGATTTAGAATAAGTTATAGAAATGCTTGGGAATGAAATTAAGATGAATATCTTCAAGAAGATTCAAGATGCAAAGTATTTTTTAGTCATTTTGGATTGTACTCCTGATATTAGCCATAAAGAGCAGATAACCCTTCTAATTTGATGTGTTGATATATGCACAATTTCATTTAATATTAAGAATTCTTTTTGACATTCTTGGAAATAAAAGACAAGAGATGAGAATGGATATTTAACACTCTTCAAGATGTGTTGGCTGATCTTAACTTGAATATTGATGATATAAGAGGACAAGATTATGACAATGGGCAAAATATGAAAGTAAAACATAAATGTGCTCAGAAAAGATTACCTTATGTAAATCCATGAGAAATTTACACTCCATGTGGATTTCACATTCTCAATCTTTCACTTTGTGATATGGTATCCTCATCCAAGAAAGCTCATACATTATTTGGTATTGTTCATTGTACATTTAAACCATTATCAAAAACTCATTGGAAAGATTTCATTGATAGTGTTAAACCATTAAGGTTTCAAGTTTCAAAGTTAAAGATGCATTTCTTTACTTGGCAGAAAATACCGATAATCCAGGATATCGTAGTGATGCTGAGTCTCTTGCAATAAGTGAAAGACATGGAATTGGAAGGTTTGGATTCTTATTTGGAATGGTTGTATGGTATGATTTTTTATGTTTTTAATATAGTGAGCAAAAAATTACAATCAGAGGATATGAATTTTGAGGTAGCTATCTCTTAGTTATATGGTTTTGTTGGTTATTTGAAAAGCTACAGAGAAAGAGGGTTTGAGAAAGCCAAAGCTAAAGCTACATAAATTTCCATAGAAATAGATATTGAAGAAGATTTTTCTATAGTTAAAACGCTTGGTGAAAAGAAAAAAGACATTATGATGAAAATGCTGAGAAAGTTGATGACAGTAACAAGGTAACTGCAAATGAAAGTTTTAGGATTGATTACTTGATCAATACAGTGGATCAAGCTATCATGTCCTCTGAGATGAGATTCAAACAATTTGGTATAATGAGGGAATCTTTGGGTTTTTGTTTGGTTTACGAAACTTAAGTCGATAAAAAATGATGATTTGATGGCATCTTGTATGAAATTTGAAGCTTCTATCAATCATGAGGGACTTTCAAATATACAAGGGAAAGATCTATTTATTGAACTTAAAATAGAATTTAAACTTTTAAGAGGATTGCAGCCACAAGAAATTAAAAAAAAGCGGTCGATGTGTTGAAATTTGAAGAAAATGGATGGTTGTTATCCAAACACATGGAGAGCTTATAACATCTTATTGACCATTCCAATTTCAATTGCTTGTGCAGAAAGAAGTTTTTCAAAGTTAAAACTCATCATGAATTATCTACACTCCACATCGAAAAGATTTGGTTGAGGAACTCGATTATTCAAAGTTGATCAATAATTTTGCAAGAAAAAAATAAGGAGAATTACTTTTCAAGAATATATCTACTAATTTTTTATCATAAGTAGTGTATTGATGTTTCGTACATTGTTTTAAACAAATTAACTTTTGATGATATTTTGCAATCTTAAGTTATATTATTATTGGAAAATTAGTTGTCGTAACTTGTAAGGACATCAAGCTTATTCGTGCTTTAAGCAACATAGGGCCAGCTCTGTTTGAGTAAGTGTTAGAAACTATAATGGGAATTAGAGAGTTATCGAGTTCCGGATCCTTAATTAGTACGTTCATGGGAAAACTCTAAATCCTATAATCTACTAGCTCAATAAGAAACTACATATACACTAAAAATTTGTAATGGTGTTTTTGGATTAAGGGGTTTTAGACAAAAGACAACGTAAAGAACTGAGAGCATTAAAATCACACTTCAAACTTTAAATTAATCTTCTCCAATAAATTTTTTTTAGTAAGACTGTGTTTGGTAACTACTACTTATCACTGATCTTAGTTCAAAATTACGCATCGGGTTGTTGATTTGGTGGAGGGAAATAACGTAAATAACTCTTAGTCTCTTCTCATACCCATGAGCAAGCTATAAGCATGTCGTTAATAATAGTAATGAATATCTGTGTTGCATGATATATTTTTGTAAATCAAAAATCTTATTATATACTTGTATTTTCTTATAAATATATAAAGTTTTTCTTGTCATGAGAGTTTGATGAGTTATCTAAACGAGGTTCACCATACTTTATGAGAGAGTATCCCTAATTTCTATTATGTGGTTATAAGTAATTTTGTTTTTATCCAGCCAAAAAATATAACTGCTTACATATATAATCATACAACTTACTAATCTAAACTTTTTTTCTTCAAAACCAAAGCTATCCATATTCCTTGATTTTCTCAATAAAGTCAAAGATATGCATAATTTAAAAACCTAGATTTTCTTAAATAATCAAATATGCACAATTTACCTATTCAGTTTGGATTTTAATATAACAAAATTTATATATATCACATACATCTAATATATAATTCATACCTTATTTGATTTAGTACTAGATTTAAACGGGATCCCATAACTAAAAAAATTTACATCTCCTAAACATGTGGGGAATGACAACTACGAGAGGGTGATATAACTTTTTTAATTAAATTTCTTTAAAAATTTAATTTTAACAGCTAATAATATATACTATTATTTTTACATCCAAACAAGGAATATCATGTGTGATAAGATGTCTGAAGACTATAGAGATTTGTAGCTGGTTTCTGATATAGGATTAGCTAAAAGACAAAATGTTGAACTAGGAGATGATACTGATACGCAAACTTTTGGCATTGAATATAATGTTCCAAATGAGTTATATACAAGTATTTGGGTATTTGGATTCAACTATGCCACAAAATAATGCAAGTCGAGAAGAAAAACTACGTCTCAATAAAAGGTCGAAAGGTGGAGAGTGTTGAGACTCCTACAAATCAAACATGGATATAGTAGTTGGAACTTTTTTTAGAGAAATGACTAAAGTAAGTAATCAGGTTATTGAGTTAATATAACAAAAGGAAGAAAGACAACAAAGATAAGCCATTTTAATGGAGGAAAAACAACAAAGAGAAACCAACTCAAGAGAACAAAGAAAAAAAAACTTAAGAGAAACTAAGAAAAAAAACAATATATGGGAAATGATCAAAGAGATTTTTGGTTTGGATGAAGATATTCGATATGATATATTGAATGCAGTTCATAAGCAGGTTATGAAATATGTGTTTATCAGTATGTCTGTCAAAGAACTTAAGGGATTTTCTTGTCGAAGTCCTCGAGTGGGAACAACCCAACCATTAGGTTTGATGTTTGTCAACACTGAATATTCAACTGATCTTATGCACCACATCAGGCATCTTATCCAATTTTTATGGAAACCAAATTTTCTCAAGAGCATCCTCACAAAAACTCTTTCAACTATATTACACACCTTACTTATAAATGTCTTAATAGATATATACCATCATTCTAGCATTTAATTTTTCCTAAGGGCATGAAATATTTCTTGGCCTATCAGAATATTGTTCAAGATCAATCTTCTCCAAAGAAAGGCCAATAGAGTTCTTGAAATCAAAGTGAATAATAATTGCTTCAACCTTTGACATAGAACCTTAGAAAATACCTTATAATTGACAATATATAAACTAATAGTTTAAATTCTCAAATTTTAGTCGGCCTAATAATCTTAGGGATTAGACATATTTTTTTTATTCAATCTAGGATTGAAGAAACAAGATTAACAGAAATCAGACGTACCACATCCTCTTTTATCACATTCCATAAATTTTGGGAAAAAAAATTATTCTATCTAATCATGATGCTTTCTTAGGGTTAATAAGCAAAAATAGCTTTTTAAATCTATTCCTTTGTTGTCTTAGCTATTAATAAAGAGTTGGGTTAATCCAATATAGAGATCTCAATTTCGTCAAAATATTCACCATACCTTCTTAATGTGATGTTGAAAATTTCCTCAAGATACTTTATCGCCTCGACTGATATATCTTTCTCTTTAGTAACTCATATTATTAAGGGTTTAGTAATCTTCCTACTATATTTTTTGCTTCCGTCTATTTAGTTGTTGTATGCAAGATTTTTGTGTTATAATCTACATATATTTAGTGTTAGACAATTTGTTTGTCACATAAACAAAATTTCTTAGAATTTATGTCAAGGAATATTTCTAGTTCTTATATATAGTGAAATAATGAAGCTATATATTACATGTTTATGATTTATTAACATATCAATAAATTGTTAAATCTATACCTTATGATTTCTTAATCAAATACATGTCAATCTCTGAATGATAAGAACATAAGCGGAAGCGTACCTCTTGGATCCATGGCTTATGATCTGGATCTTGGTAATGGCTCTTCCACAGCAAACCCAGAATAGCTTGATGTCTCTGGTGATGGGATGCAGAGAACGTTTTCTGTATTTTCTTAATTAGGGTTGCTCTCGGGACCAAAACCTTCTATTTATATAAAATTAATTTCTAATTTGGCCCTTCATCAAATTAGAAATTATTAATATCACCACATAATTTTAACTCC
>OVBA01003480.1:0-27814 GCA_900406435.1 Lepidium aucheri | reverse complement strand
ATCTGGCATGAACGTTTAGGGCATCCTGGTTCAGTCATGATGCGAAAAATTATGGAAAACACAAATGGCTATTCACTGAAAAACCAAAAGACTTTTCAATCAAAAGAATTTTTGTGTAATGCTTGTTCTCTTGGAAAACTAATAATTCGGCCATCACCAGCCAAAGTTGGGAATGAATCTCCAATATTCTTAGAAAGAATACATGGTGATATATGTGGGCTTATCCACCCACAATACATGCTATTTAGATATTTTATGGTATTAATCAACGCATCTAGTAGATGGTCATATGTGTGTTTATTGAGCACACGAAATATGGCTTTCGCAAAATTCATTGCCCAAATAATCAAGTTGAGAGCACAATTTCTTGAATATACAATAAAGAAAGTAAAACTTGATAACGCTGATGAGTTCACTTCACAAGCCTTCAATGTTTATAGTATGTCATTGGGAATAGATGTTGAACATCCAGTCCCGCATGTTCACACAAAAAATGGCATGGCTGACTCTCTAATGAAACAGTTACAAATTATTGCTAGACCGTTAATAATGAGAACAAGACTCCCAATTTCAATATGGGGTCATGAAATTTTGCATGCTACGGCACTAATTCAAATAAAACCGAGTGCATACTATAAATACTTCCCATTAGAATTAACATCTGGCATAAGCCAGATATATCCCATCTCCGATTTTTTGGATGTGCGGTGTATGTTCCTATAGCACCACCGCAAAGAACAAAAATTGGACCATAAAGGAGATTGGGGATATATGTTGGGTATACATCTCCAAGTATAATTTGGTATCTAGAACCAAAAACTGGTGATATGTTTACGGCACGCTTTGCTGATTGTCATTTTAATGAAGATGAATTTCCAGCGTTAAGGGGAGGAAATAAAGAAACTCCAAAAGACATTACATGGTACCTACCATCGTTGTGGCACCTTGATCCCCCTACAAAATAACGTGAACTGGAAGTTCAGAAAATTGCGCATTTACAAAATATAGCAAATCAGATACCAGATGCGTTCACTGATACAAAGAGGGTGACAAAATCATATATACCCGCTGTAAATGTTCCATCAAGAGTTATTGTTCCGGAAAAACAATATGATGGAAATATAGCAAATGAACCTAATGTTCAGTTAAAAAGGGGGAGACCTACACGATCAAAAGATAAAAATCCTCGAAAGAAAAAGAATTTGGGAGGATTAAATAAAAGTGGTCCAGAAGAACCAAATCATACAGAGAAAAGTACCAAAGACAAAAATAGAGTAAAACATGAGATTTCCATCAACTATGTCCAAAACAAAAATATTTGGGTTAGAAATGAAATAGAAGATGATGATGGAATTTTCTCATTCTCTGTATCAAAAGAAATAGATAATGAAAGTGATAATCCAGATCCAAGGTCCATATTAGAATGCCAGAAAAGATCTAATTGGGAAAAGTGGAAAATGGCCATGACAACATAACTGAATTCCCTCAATAAAAGAAACATCTTTGGACCTATTGTCATAACACCTAAACATGTAAAATTTGTTGGGTACAAATGAGTTTTTGTTCAGAAAAGAAATGAGAAAAATGAGGTAACAAGGTATAAAGCCCGACTTGTTGCCCACGGTTTTTCTCAGAGACCGGGAATTGATTATGATGAAACATATTCCCCGCTAATGGATGTAATTACTTTTAGATTTCTAATGAGCCTAGAGGTATCTAAAAATCTAAAAATGTATCTAATGGATGTTGTGACAACATATCTATATGGATCACTTGATAATAAAATATACATGAAAATCCCAGAAGGATTAAAGATGCCTGAAGCATTGAGTTCAAAATCAAAAGAAATATGTTCAGTCAAATTACAACGATCGCACTATAGATTGAAATAATCCAGGCGCATGTGGTATAAACGCTTAAGTGAATATTTGTTGAGTAAAGGATATACCAACAATGCGATATGTCCTTGCGTATTTATTAAGAAATCTATAACTAGTTTTGTGATCATTGCTGTATATGTTGATGACTTGAACATAATTGGAACTCTTAAAGAAATTGATGAGACAAGAACTTATATGAAAAAAGAGTTTGAAATGAAAGATTATGGATAGACAAAATTTTGTCTTGGACTCCAAATCAAGCATCTTCGGAATGAAATTTTCGTATATCAATCAAATTATACAAAAAGGATCTTAAAACACTTTTATATGGATAAAGCAACTCTTTTGAGTACTCTAATGGTCAGTAGATCACTTAATGTCGATAAAGATTCATTTCGACCCTGTGAAGATAACGAAGAGATTTTGGGTCCTGAAGTACCTTATATGATATATCTGGTCTAGTGCGATTTTCAAGATACTTAGGCACATAAATTGGAATGGAATAAAACATATATTTTGTTATCTCCAGGGAACAACTGACTTGGAATTATTTTATAATAGAAATTCTAGTTTCGATTTAGTTGGTTTTGCAGATGCGGGCTATTTATCAGACCCACATAAAGCTCGATCGCAAACCGGATATGTTTTCACAAAAGGAGGCATTGCAATTTCTTGGCGTTCCCAAAAGCAGGCCCTAGTCGTTACCTTTTCAAATCATGCAGAAACAATTGCACTTGATGAAGCATGTAGAAAATGCGTATGGCTCAGATCCATGACTGAACACATACAAGAAGCAAGCGGAACAATCATAAATAAAGAGCCAACAAAGGTGTTTGAAGAAAATGCTGCTTGTGTCGCCCAACTCAAAGAAAGTTATATCAAAAGCGACAAAACCAAACATATTCTCCCAATATTTTTCTCTAACACACGAGAACTTGAGAAGAATCAAGAAGTGAATATTCAGTATATCCGATTAGCAGACAATGCAGCAGATTTGTTCACGAAGGCGCTTCCCACTACAACATTCAGAAAACATGTTCCCAGTATCGGGATGCGTCAACTACGAAACTTATGACATTCATCATTTCAGGGAGAGATTATGTCACTATACTCTTTTCCCTCATCATGGTTTTTATCTCACTGATTTTTTCCATGATAATATTTTTAATGAGGCAATGCGTAATATATAATTAACGATAAGTAATTAAAGGGGAGTGTTATAAACATACAGGTAATAGTGACCTATATACTAGTGATAATAATTTCTTATTTTAAAATATCTATAATATTTTAATATATTTATGTAGTATATAAACATGTGTTGTGATTCACTTGTATAACACATTTTTCTACTCGTGTAACAAAGGGAAGAAATTCACTCGTACCCACTCATTCTCTCTCTCTTCTCCCTTTATCATAATACATATATTTAAGTTTTTTTATAACAAATATCTATAAAGAAAAATTTGGAAGGAAATGTTGGAACCAAAAATTAGAAAATCTGCTGAACGTGAGATTGGAAACCAAAAAGAGAGAAATCACAATTGTAGAACCGTGAAAAAGTTACTGCACTAGAGTAAAAAAAAATCCTTGTCTAAAGATTACCAAGACAGAGAACCCTAACATTAATTCTGCTTCCTAAGAGATGTGCCCACCACTTTTAAGAATGAGACTCATAAATACCTGCAGAAGAAATAGAAGAAGACACTACAAAAAAATGTATATTGTTAGCGCGGAAAATTTGTTATCATACAACAACTATGGTAGGTTCGGCATATACAATAGCATTATTTGTGTATGCTATGATAGATTAGTATAGTATAGCAATATTTAAATGCTTTTGTTTATTTTGTTATAGCATTTACAAATTTGGTAGAAAAGTAATGATAATTCGTATTGCATGTTATCATAGATCTTTTTACAATAGCAATTCTTTATTGCTTTAATATATATATTTTATACTTTTATATATATTTTAAAAAAATTATCTATTGTTATGATATAAAACCATTTTGCATAATATAACCACGAATTACATAACACAATATACAAATTCAATTAACATAACATTATACACAAATTTGGATCCAATCCAATATACATAACACAAGTCTTAAACTTATTAAAACTAGCTATTTAGAACAAAGTAAAAGTGTTTATCATGAGTCATAAAGAGAGCTACCATCCTTGGAGTTCCTAATTGAATCTTTGCAAGCTTACCACCGTAGAAAGGAATTTTTCTAAATGAGGGATGTGCTTGGGTACTGGTTCGACTTAGACCTGCATATTCAAGTATTAATGGTTAGATAAACTGCTAATGTTAAATGGTAAGGACTCAGTTTAACTACGAGTGAACCAGTACTAGTGAAAGAGGTAGATAAAGAGTATGAGAAATCTCGCTTTAAGTATAACCTGTCCAGAAGTTAGTCAGCGTCATGTGGTGAGAAATTGCATATTATAAGATATAGAAGAAGTATACCACTAACAATTACCATAGTCAGCAATCATCAAACATTAAATTCGTAATCATATCTGATCCAAAAACAATCTTAAACCCTAAAATTTGTTATCCCTATATCAATAAAGCAAAAAACCATAGATGTCAAGGTAAATATACTCACCCCAAGGTAGCTATAGTGAAGTCTATATTCTCATCTAAAGATGCATGGAAGTGAAACTGAGAATCAAGACATTTGAAACAGATAAGAGGAAAACTAAACATTTGGAGAGAAACTAAGTAGAAATATCTTTATTTTTGAAAGTAGATGCAAAGATCATCCATAAACTTTAAGTAAACAAAAGAGAGATTAAGCAATGTAGGTTATATAAATAGCTAGACTTAGAATGACCAGCTTCTCGTAGCCTTATAGGTACTGCCGAGTTTAAAATATTTTCTGGTTCTCTTTAACTAACACACATGATCAGTATACTAATAAGCAAAATGAAACTCACATCGGAAACTATATTATACTAAAAGAAATTGAATTCTCACTTGTAACCAATGACAAACCAACCCTTCTTTACTTTAAGTCTTCTCCTTTTTCACTTGAAAACAACATATAAAGGATGATACTTAAGTTGAGCTTCCTAAGATCAAGTTAAAAGAGAAGTGAACATGCTTACAGTTACTTAAAATTAGATAATGTGGAACTCAAGCAGCAAAAAAAAAAAAAAAAGCAGATGAAGACAAATGCCATGGAAGTACATAACATCAAGGGGAAGACCATGGTTTTAGCTCACAGATGAAACACTAAGAGCAGGAGTTGTGTCTCCATAGCCAAACTCATAGCTAGAACAATGAACCACCACATCACATAATGAAGATCTAAATATATTTTACCCAAATCAAACCCCATCGTAGGTTTAGATCGAACTTCAGAATTACATGTTAACAATGAGATACAAAATCAAAATACAGAACTACATGGTAACAATGAGATACAAAATCGAAACTTCAAAAAAGACAGAGACGTAGAAACCCCAAAACAAACCCCATCCTACACATAAATCTGTAGGCCTAGATCTATAACTAATACCTATATGTCAACAACGAGTCTTAAAATTGAAACTTCAGAAAATGACAAAGATGCAGAACAAACCATAAGATTGTAAAATGCAGTAAGGAAATTACAAGAATGTAGGAATATCACGAAAGAGACAATCGGAAAAGATATACAAAACTTTGGGGAAAAATTTGAAACTTGGGATCTGATTGATATTTACAAGCAGCAATACATAAGTGAGCTAAAGGGACAAAGAAAAAGCAAACCTCGGCCTTCGCTGAAACAATGGAGAAATGATTGAGAGCAAAAGGAGGACATACTAAAATACAAACAGTTATGAAAAATGTGGAGACTCATAGTCAGAAAAAAGAACCACAAAAAAATTACGGTTAAAGATTTGATTTGCTTCGAATTGAGGAAGAATATATGGGAAAAATTGAGGAAATTTAAAGGTAAAAATATGAGGAAATTTTGCAGGACCGATGTTGTAGTTATGGTAACGTAAGAGAAGTTGGGAAATAGTTATATCTTAGGGTTTTTACGAGAAATAGATGAAATGAGAAATATGAAAATTTTCACGAAATGCTCTACCGAACAAGTCAATTTAAGTTCCCGCTTAGTAAAATTTTGTTTTAGCTATTATCAAATGCTATTATATAAAACAAAACTTATAAACTCATCTTTTGACCCAAAAAAAACATATAAACTCATCTTTAATAGCACTTTAGCAAATCGTGCTATAACACTATACTACCAATGTACAATTTTTTGTTGTGCGTAAACAATTGTTGTCCTCTCCTCTTAGGCTTACATCTTCTCCATTTATGTATGTTCAATCAGCGCTCAGAGTACCTATCAAAATAGACTAATCATTCTCAATAATTGTTATGATTTCTTCGATATCAATGAATTTTATTTTTTCCGTTTTGACAAAAATTAAGATGATTGAATATTGGTAAGATATAAGAAGATGTTAAAAGGCTATTAGCAAGATTAACCCAAATCTTTGTGGACCTAAAGATACGAGACCCATTAATTTGATAAATATATCAAACAAAAAATAATTTTAGTTAAAGTAGTTGAGTGCCACATCTTCACCTTTCTTTATTCAAATTTATATTAGAAAATCATATTTTCTTTATTCAAGTTTGGTTTTAGAAAAACATATTTTCTTTACGTGATATTCTTAGAGGCTTGATTATAGATCGAATTTTTTTAAACTAATTATTTGATAAAAAAAGTTGAATATGTTTTTGATTTGCGCATGTTTTTTTCGGAAGTCCACGAAGGATAGGGACTTTAAAGATTCAAGATTATATTTATCATATACGGCTTTTTCTAAAATTTGTATACTAAAATGTCTGCTTGAAATTATTTGCAATTATAATTTTACAATAATGGTCCGCATATACCGGAAGACTTTCGTTATCTGTTACTTCTTGTAGATAAACACTAAATTTTTAATGTAACTAGTATAAAGGACACTTATTAATTAATTTGCATGCAACCAGACACATAAAACAAGAAGTTATTCAGACAAATGATAATTACAAATGAGAACCAACGAAGCAAAGCATCAGCTATAGCTTTTTTTATTCATATTATTACGCATAGTATTGATAGAATTGTTTATCCAATAGTAGGAATTCTAACGACAATACGGTTTGAGTCAACCCTAACCCTGACCCGGTCACACCTGAAATCCGAGGTCACTCGGGCTCCAACTGGAATCACGACAGCATCAACGTTAGAGTTCTCTCTCTCAATCACCGAAGCTGCATAGTCTCCATTTGTTCCCTCTAGCTCTGGCCACGATTTCTTCCCTGCGGATTACATTAGATCGGTTTAATATTTACATTCGATATTATACAGATCAATAAGTTTATATTATATATTTCGGTTAATAGTCACGTTAGATCCTTTGAATTACGGTTGTGCCATATTTTCCATGTTACATGACACATGCTTGGTAAAAAATGACTACAAGTTTTTGAGATGTAATTTTTTATTACAGCTATACATGTTTCATCATAAATTTTTGAGTTGTCTCAAATTTTTGTTGTGAATTGAACTATTACTTCATCTTAATTAGAACATTAGTTGTTGTTTTTCTTGAACACAATTAATATATTAGTTTAAGAACTAAAAGATAGAGTAAGTTGTGATAATATCAATTATGAACTACATAATATATAAACAGAAACTTACCAGGACATTTAGACGACATTTTTCTTTCCTCTTTTAGCTTTGTAATTGTGATATATTCGATATGTTCATCTTTGGAAAATTTAGTCCTATTTATAGAATTGGATACGTGGATGATGAATCGGAGCTTGTAGATTTTGAAGTCGTAACTTTGACGAACTAGTTTTTAAGAACTTCTCCTTTGACATTATTAATTTTCATTGGTGAAAGCTTTGACCTTCATGCATGATGTTATTGCGTACATCTTTGAAAGTACATCGTTGGTGAAAGCTTTGACCTTCATGCATGATCTTATTATGTTATTGCGTACATCTTTGAAACCTTATCGAGAACAAGGTAATGTTTCTAATGAATAGTGAAACGGATATTCCGAACGCCCACTGGATTCTGTTTACATGTTATATATAGCGCCCCTAACCTAAAGCGGGTAAAATATTTGCTTTAGACGTCAAAAATAGTATAAGAATTAAAAAGGCATCAAAATCTTAGTAATCTATTGTAGTCTAGCGGTTAGTCTTTCCATTTGTATTTAAGGTCTCAAGTTCAAGCTTTTAAATATCTGTTTTGCTTTTACGTTTATATTATATTAATTTGAAATTTGGGTTTCGTTTTAGGCAGAAATTTTTATTGGGTCGGCCCTGATTATACATTATATTATCTAAAAATTTCATATATATATCGTTTTCAGAATCATAAAGTTATTCAAAATATTTGCAATTTTTTCTTGCCAAATTTGTATGTTTGATATGAAGGTGCTTGAAGATTATGTGTAGAACACATGAAAGTGATTAAAGAAAGTCACGTGTAAGATACAAGGGTTTGTGTAATGAAGATCATGTGAAGGAAGAATTGAAGATTTGTTAGATATTTAATTTGAAGATAAAAAAAATCTTAACAAACTAATTAAGAGAAAAAAAGGAAAATATCTTCTTTATGATAAGAGAATTTGAGAAAAGTTTTATGGCAAAGGGTGTTGGTTTCTTATGCCTATAAAAAAGAATATGAATTGTAAGCCTAGTTTTCTAAGAATTTTGGATGTAAGTTTTAGACAGATTAGTAAATTGAACCTTATGTTTTAGTGTTAAAACTTAAGCTCGTCAGAGGTCTGTTTCGACTTGTCAAAATCATGTTTTATGGTTATGAAATGTAGATTTAGGTTGGTTTCTGGAAGAATTATTTCCAACAAAATGAAAAGTTTCTGTAAGAAAAATTCTACTTAAATAAATCTAGTTTTTCGTGTGTTTAAGTGTTATGTGTACATATTTATAATTAGTAATCTGTTTTGTCGAATTCTCAACACTTTCATGATGTATAAAATTTGTTTTTATCGTTAATCGTATTTGGCAAACATTTCTTGATTCATAATGCAAACATTTGTTGATCCATAACCCACTATGCATTTCTAGTTCTGATCCGAAGTTTAGGTACGTTTTCTTTCTTTTAGTACTAGGATGGTATCCATGCTTAAAGCGTGGGTTGTAAATTGTCTTTCAATTGAAGTTATGATGATTAATTTTTATGTGCTGTATGAATGATCAAAGTTTTGTATATGGGTTAATCATATGTACAATATAAAATATAATCACTGATTTATATTTTTATAATATCGATATACATGTTTTTGACCATTTAACAATTTTACTACTTGTGCTCTATAGAAGTATATTGAGTTATATATCAGATCATACCTAACTTGTCTAAAAATTGTTTAAGCACAATATTTTGTTATACCAATTATAACCATTTACCAATTCTGGTGAATTACCTTTATTACATAAACAGGCATTCTCCGATGAATTACCTTTATTACATGAACATGCATTTTCCGCTCATGATATTCAAATTATATTTTGCTGAAAAAAATTCATAATTTTAATTAATGAATAAAAATTTGTCGTTTGTCAAGGATTTATTATTATTTATATGGTTATAGTTTTGTTTGTGTTACTTATATATGGTAATATATGGAGATTGCATGTTTGATATTTTTATTGGTGTCAACATTGTTATTATTCCGTATAACCACCATTTTATTTTTCTTAATAACAACATAGTTCATAAATCACAAATTAACCTCAACTAATTATATTTCTTACTAATCATTATCGCGCGAGCTAATATTGTTATTTAAATAATTATATTTCATATTATTTGTTATAGTAGTTACATATGGATTTCTTAATTATGGATTGTTCCTGTATACCATGTTTTTTTATAAGAAAGAAAAAAAATTAATGGCTTCATGTATGTTTTTGCATAGAAAATTTATGTTGGACAATATTTTTTTGGTTGAGTTAAATGAGTCATAGTATTATATTTAGGTTTGAATATAATTTATACTTGCTTATTTTATGTAATAATAGATATTTGGATGATTATTATGTTTTAGAAAATAATTACTATGCTTAATCGTATTTTGTTTACACATGGTTCTAATTACTTTGTTTTGGATCAGTCTCTACTTATCTGGTTTATTCAAAATCTCATTTTAACCATTGAAAAACAAACTAATAATAACCTTCGTGTTCTTGGAATAGCTTGGAATTTTCTTTAGAATTGAGCTGCATATATTTGAGGATATGCGTAAGATAACAATTCTGCCTTCAAATAATTTTTTCTTTCAATCAATGAAACTTAAAGATCTCATTCTGAAACTATCGGAATTTATATTTTGTTTTTCTTTTATAAGTTAACGTGGGCGATTTTTTTAAAAAGTTTTCATTGTTTAAATACTTTAAGATTGATTCTTGAGCTTGAATCTTCTAAGGAAAAATTATATTAACAAAAAATTAGATATACTTTTTTCGAAAATGATTATATTAACAAAAAATGGAGAAAACTAAATCTTCCAAAGCGCTTAACGCATCCATTTTATAGCATTAGCGAAGGCTTACGCAAAGGATTGAACCCTCTCATTGTCAAAAATGTCTCTGAGCTAGAATAGTTGGTCTGAAGTAACATAAGATTGACATCTCCCTTCCATCAAGCCACTTCGTGCAAGGAGATGGTCTCCTCTGTTAGATGATCTAACTTCCCCAAGTTCTATTTGCTCGTAGCTCGCGTTTGATACCAGATAAATTAAATCTTGGTTTTAAATCAATTCTATTTCCAACAAAATTTCTTGATCTCAAAAATTTTTCTGAGATTTGGTAACCAAAAGATGGTCAAACTTTAGGCCTATTGACCACTGTTACAATATCAAAAGCTTCAAAGGCCACTTGGATATGATCAAGCTTCAAACTATACATACTATAAAGAGCCAATATTCACAGTAAAGCTTCCAATTAGACCTATGGCAAAGATTTAATATTGCAGAAAGATCTTCTAGCATGAACAATTACCTTTCCATGTGAGTCACGAACTACCCATGCTCCCCTTCCCCTTTGATTTTGTTTACACCATGAAGAGCCAATATTCACTATCAACGAACGTGGAGGAGGTGGTTTCCATCGTTTGATCCAAAAATTAGAAGAGGATATTTGATTAAATCAATCTGAATTCTCCCCTTCTTGAGATAAGGACCATAAAGCTGAATGAATACAAAGTCTCAGGAATTACTTCAGTGGAAAAAAGTTTGGGTTTGGTCAATGAACTGTTTTTGCTTCTTTTAAGAAGCCGCTCCATGATTGCAGTCTGTTTCCGTTCTTAAAGTGCTTTTTCAACATGACTTGTTGCCTCTCTCTACAGATTTGCTTCCTCTCTGACTTGTTGTCTCTCTCTACATGACTTCCGTTTTTAATGTTTTCTAGAGAAAAATAGGAAAGAATTAAGAGGAGAAATAGAAAACTGATGAAGAACGTGGTATTATTGACAGAAATAGAAACGGAATCAGAGAAAACGTGGTTAGAGCAAGAGCAACGCTCAACCTCTTTTTTTGTTTAATTTATTAATTTTTTTTGTTAAAAAAAAAAAAAAATTTAGAAAACAGACCAATCGCGGGCCACCACGTGTCGTGGGACCCGCGAAACAGTGAACATACTCCACTCCATACGGTTCTTAAATAAGAGGTGCAGGAGACAGTTTCTTAAATTTTTTTAATATTTTATTATTTATTTTTTTGAAAACTGGACCAAGAACCTTGCATTGTTCTTGGTCTTAGGGACCATAGAAGTACAATCACAATTATTGTAAATCTTTGCTTTAAGAGAAATGGATTATTGTGAACGATGAGTTGCTTTTTGTCATTTCTAATAATTCTGGTTAAAAAATAATGTGAAAATGAAATAATATAAAAGGACTAAAAGACAATTAAAGGATGGAGTTTTTTTTCCAAAAATTAACGGTAGGTTAAAATTATGTTTTACTTTATTAATTAAACAGTATCAGAAAATAATTACTTTTTAACCATTCTTCACTAAAGGTACTTCCATTTTAATAGAGAAAGATTTGTCGGTTGTTATTGTTGCTCTGTAATGTTAGTTTTTTTTTTTTAATTAGTTTGGATAAACCCTTGTATGGGCTAAAAATCAGCATAGCCCAATTACAGGCCCAAAAGCTCAAAACTAATAAATTATTAAGTAAGCCCATAATAATATAGACCCAACATAATAATCTAACCTAAGAAGTCGACACATGTTCTCCACTTGTCAAGAAAGTGTTAACACATGTATGACATGCGTAGCAGGAGAACATGCGTCGTAACACTTGTCATCCAATAGTGACATGTGTAAACTATAAAAAGAACATGGGGACACACTTGAACCATCTATAAATAGATGGAAAGACTTGAAGAAAGTCAGAAAAACATTAGAAGAACACATAGACAAAAATTGAAGAAGCAAGAGTTGAAGAACAAAGAACAAGCGCCACAGGAATCAAAGGATACAAAGAACAAATATCAATTAAGAGAAATTATGAATGATCCACGTTCGTAAATTAGCTTGACGAACACAGGAAAACAAAATTAATAAGACATCAATTTAAAAATAAATCTATTGTGCTAAATCCCGCATCAACAGTTAGCGCCGTCTGTGGGAAACGGGATTTCTCTAACGCAGAAAGGATCGATATGGCAACTGACGAACGTATAGAAGGAATAACAGTTGACGAATCTGTACGACTGACTGACGAACGTATTGGAGGAATGGCAACGGACGAGCCTGTGCGGCTAATTGAAGAACACTCTAACGAACAGAACCAGCACAATAATGAAGACCCGGCTACGAGACACAATCAAACGGAACCAATCGAATTAAGGAACTCTCAAGCAGCGCCACCACGAGGAGTCGTCGACGAACCCATGGACATCCCACAACTCCTCCAAACCACTCTAAAGAAGGCGGAAGAAGCAGATCGCCGAATGAACAAAATGTTGGAAAAATTCCAGAGCAAAATAGTAGCACTTGAGGAAACGCGCGTTCGCACAAACTCAACAAGCGCAAACCAATCTCCGCAACAAAGAACCCAACTAGAGAACTCTCCTAATCTCTGCACTCACCGTAACTTGCAAACAACGAACGTGCATAGACCACTAACGAACGCACCTGAGGAACAGGTTGAAGATCTCGAATTTCAAGCATTGTCAGCCGAACTAGTGCGACACACCCCTCAGTTTCTCAGCCAGCATGGCGAACAAGCAGCTGCGATAAGAGCCATGACGGAAGAAATTGAAAGGATAACTTCGCAGTTGCACAAAGCAACAAGTTCGGCCCCATAAATTGATCGGATGCTGACAACAACACAAAACACTCCTTTCACCAGGAGATTACTAGGAATTAAAGTTCAGCATAACATAAAAATAAAATACCCTACATACGACAGAAAGTCTGATCCTAGTCGATTCCTAACGGCATTTGGAATAGTAATGGGAAGAGCTCAGTACACACCACTGAAATATGACGCCGGTTATTGTCAAATGTTTGTGGAAAGTCTCACAGGGGACGCTTTGGAGTGGTTCGCAAAGCTAGAACCATATTCGATATACAGCTTCAAATAATTGTCCAAGATTTTTCTTAAGCAATACTCGATGTACATACGAAAGGCTACCACCAGCGCAGATTTGTACTCAGTATTTCAGGGAGTCGGAGAAACATTACGATCATATTTGGAGCGATTCAAGGCAATAGTATCTCAAGTGACGGTTTTGGATGATGTTGCCATACCTGCTCTCCACAATGGCCTGTGCGAGAATTCGAACTTAAAGAACGACTTGCACATCAATGTCCCCAGATCCTTGGAAGATGCACTCCATCGTGCCACAAGATTCGCCGAAGTAGAGGATAAAAGGGCCCAATTTGGTAAAACTACAGTCAATAAGCCGCCCTAAGCGCAGGATGATAATGAAGGCCAGGAGTCGCGGAGATCAAACAATAGAGGTTATAAAGGAAAGAAAACTAACACATTCAATATCAACTCGCCACCGCATACTCCCGAACACAAAGGACAGAACTCGAGATGGAACAAGAAACCGGAGGCTAAAGATAAAAAAGCCTACTGTGAATATCATAAGCAGTATGGTCATCTAACTTCGCAATGCCGACAGCTATAGCGAATCCTTTTAGAAAAATATCACAAGGAAAATCCAACAGCAACAAGGCACCGCGAAGAGAATGACTTGGGGTCTTCAAAAAATAACATTAAGTACACAAAGGAACCCACTAGCACGGCAAAAAAGAGCACGAAGGGACATAACAATTCAAAAAGAACACGGGAGGATGATAAGGATAGGTTACCGTCGCCCTAAAAGTGAGTAAACATGATAATGGGAGGACTCATCGCATGCAATGATACAGTCCGTTCAATTAAATTTTACGAAAGGGCAGCCGGGATGAAGTAGAAACATCGGAGTCACGTTAATGAAAATAAGCAAACCACATGGACGCCCAATCAAGACATATGCTTCACACCAAAAGATATGATCAGAATCTCCACACCACACAACGATCCTCTAGTAATCGAACTCAGGATATCCGATTGTGATGTGTCAAGGGTATTGATCGACACTAGAAGCTCGGTAGACTTGATCTTCAAAGAAACACTAGAGCGGATGGAGCTAAAAGATGTAAAGATAAAACAGTCAGTTCGCCCGTTAACAGGATTCGACGGCGATACAACAATGACCTTCAGAACTGTAAAACTGCCCGTCTTCCTCGGAGGAACAACCACGTGGGTAAAGTTCTTCATTATCAACAAACCTACAATCTACAACGCAATACTGAGAACCCCGTGGATTTACACAATGAAAGTAGTACCGTCCACCTATCACCAATGCTTGAAGTTTCCAACCAACGGAGGAATTTGCACCGTTAGAGGAAACCAGCAAATGGCTAGCACATGTTTCATCACCGAACGTAGGTTAAGGAACAAAGGAAGGACTTATATGATCACAAATCCCGACAAAAAGCAGAAAAGTGATGGCAATACTCTTGAAAGGATTGAACAAGTCAATATCAATCCTAGGAACAACAAAAGATGCATCGGGATAGGATCCGAACTTTTGCCAGATATAAGAACCCGACTCATTGAATTTTTGCAACAGAACGTCTCAACTTTTTCTTGGACAACAAAAGATATGACGGGAATCAGCAGCGATATAATAACTCACGAACTGAACACAGATCCAAACTTTAAACCTGTGAAACAGAAAAGAAGAAAACTGGGACACGAACGGACACAAGCGGTAAACAAGGAAGTAGATCGCTTGATACAAGCAAGGTCCATAGTTGAAGTGCGATACCCGGAGTTGCTCTCCAACCTGGTAGTTATCAAAAAGAAGAATGGCAAATGGCGAATGTGCGTGGATTTTACAGATTTAAATAAAGCATGTCCTAAAGATAGCTTCCCCTTACCACGAATAGACCAAATAGTCGAAGCAACATCAGGAAATGAACTATTATCCTTCATGGATGCCTTATCTGGCTATAACCAAATATGCATGCATCCGGAAGATCGGGAGAAAACTTTGTTTATTATCAAACGTGGGACGTATTGCTATCGAGTAATGCCATTTGACTTGAAAAATGTGGGTGCTACTCATCAATGATTGGTCAATAAAATATTTAAGGATCAAATAAGAAAGACTATAGAAGTAAATATAGATGATATGTTGGTCAAATCCGCAAAAGCTGAAAATCATTTAAAAGACTTGAAAACGTGTTTCGAAACATTAAACCAATATGGCATGAAGCTGAATCCAGCAAAGTGCACCTTCACAGTACAAACAGGAGAATTCCTCGGGTATATCGTCACTAAACGAGGAATCGAGGCGAATCCAAAATAAATCAAAGCAATTATGGACCTCCCTTCGCCAAGGAACAAACGAGAGGTACAACGGCTCACTGGGAGAATTGCGGTACCTAATCGATTCATCTCACGCTCCACGGACAAATGCTTCCCTTTTATAAGCAGCTGCGCAATAACAAAAATTTCAAATGGAATGACGAGTGCGAGTCTGCATTTTTAGAACTAAAAAGTTACCTATCCACACCTCCGATTTTGCCTAAACCAGAAGAGGGAGAAATGCTATATTTGTACACTTTAGTTTCCAACAGCGCGATTAGTGGAGTTTTGGTTCGGGAAGACAAGGGAGAACAAAGACCCATATTCTACATTAGTAAGTCATTGAGCGATCCAGAAACAAGATACTCAGCTGTAGAAAAACTTGCTTTAGCAATTGTGACGTCCGCCCGAAAATTAAGACCATATTTCCAATGACACACCATAGTAGTGTTAACTAACCATCCCTTTCGAACCATCCTGCATAGTCCCAATCAATCAGGAAGACTCACGAAATGGGCTATCGAACTAAGTGAATATGATGTGGACTACAAGGGAAGAACGAGCGCAAAGTCTCAAGTATTAGCTGATTTTCTAATCGAACTATCCCCCGAAGTACAGGCTGGCAAGCATGAAGAAGGGAATTGGGCGCTATATGTAGACGGGGCATCATCTGCACAGGGGTCAAGAATCGGAATTCGATTAGTACCACCGGAAGGAAGCATTATCGAACAATCATTCAGACTAATGTTCCTAGCGTCCAATAACGAGGCCAAAGATGAAGCACTTATAACAGGATTACGACTAGCTCAATCGCTAGGAGTACAAAGAATAGTAACTTATTGTGATTTGCAACTTATCACAAACCAATTTATTGGCAAATTCGACGCAAGGAATGAACGAATGGACGCATATCTAAAATTTGTACAAGGATTGGCACAAAGCTATCCTGACTTCAGACTTGAGAAAATACCACGAAGCGAGAACACGTCAGCTGATGCATTGGCAGCATTAGCATCAACCTCGGACCCAGACCGTCACAGGATAATCCCTGTTGAAAGTATAATGAATCCAAGTATATATTTACCAAAAGGAGACTGCTGCACAATCACAGAAGAGGACAAGTCCGAAGAGCATGCCCAGGGATCACCTTACGAAAAGGATCTGGTCGATTGGCAGACCGACATAAAACTTTACTTAACTTACGGAACGACACCCAAGGATAGGTGGGCCGCACGACGACTAAAGGCTCGAAGCACTCACTACACGATGCATGAAGAACATCTTCTGCGAAGAAGTATTGATGGAACATTACTTACTTGCATATATGGAAAAGACACTCTAAGAATAATGCAAGAAGTTCATCTAGGAACAGGAGAAAACCATTCAGGAGGACGGGCTTTAGCATTTAAAGTAAGACAATTAGGTTATTTCTGGTCAACAATGAATTTTGATCGCGAAAAATTTGCTGCTAAGTGTGAAGCATGCCAGCGTCATGCACCGATAATACATTCACGAGCTGAATTTCTCATGTCTACTACCACACCTTACCCATTTATGAGGTGGGCAATGGACATCATCGGACCCCTTCCTCCAGCTCGAAACAAACGGTTCATATTAGTAATGATGGATTATTTCATGAAATGGGTGGAGGCAGACTCTTACACCAGGATTCAAGATTCGGATGTTTAAAAATTTGTCTGGAAAAACATAATCTGTCATCATGGATTACCATATGAGATAATAACTGATAACAGATCACAGTTCATATCTTACAAGTTTGACCAATTATGCGCTAGTTAGAGGATACGCCTCAGCAAAGCAACACCACGCTACCCACAGAGAAATGGACAAGCCGAAGCATCAAACAAAATCATCCTAAATGGGCTCAAGAAGCGGCTAGATGAGAAAAAGGGCAAATGGGCCGATGAGTTAGACGAAGTATTATGGTCATACAGGACAACTCCTAGAAGCACAACAGGAAGAACGCCATTTTCACTATCACACGGATCAAAGGCTCTAGCACCAGCTGAGGCAAACGTACCTACTCTTCGAAGGATAAAGCTACCCCCACATCCAAAATTGAATAACGCAATGATCCTGGACTCTCTAGATCAAATCGAGGAATCCTGAGACCAAGCCCTCTTGAAGCTACAGAATTACCAACAGAAAGCAGCAAAATATTACAACGCAAAGGTACACAGACGCCACTTCATGGTGGGAGACTTGGTACTACACAAAGTTCATGAAAACACCGTGAAACTCAACGCAGGAAAGCTCGGTGTTAATTGGGAAGGTTCATACATGGTATCCAAAGTGGTCAAGCCAGGAGTCTATGAGTTACTAAAAATGGACGGAACTCCGATACCACGAAGCTGGAACGCAATCAACTTAAGACGTTACAGTTACTAAATATATGACTATCTGTGTGTTAAAAAATATATAGCTAGACCTTTTGTTGTAAGATATGTTGAACGTATGTAAGATCCTAAGAACTACGAACGGCTTGATCCCATTCTAGAGGGTACGTAGGCAGCCGAATACGGTGCAACCACTTTTAAAAAATATATATATATAAAACTTATCTTTACAAAGGAACATATATGCTTCCCTCTGTTTGACAAAACTATTAATCCCCATTATGAAATCCTAACAAATAACAAACCAACAGCAGAAAGTCGTGTTCCCATTTGAAAACAAAAGTTCAAACGAACGTTTAAAGATGGAACTCTGTACAACGGACAAATGACTTGCTATGTTCAAAGAACAAAAAACGTTTAAAGACAAGTTATCTCGGGACAAATCAAAACCTTGGTGACAAAATTTCCTCAGAAAATGATACGTGGAAAGCATGCAGGACATGGAAAAATTGAGGAACAAGCAGTAGCATGAAGGGACACGTGGACAACATGCGGGAAGAGACAAAATACCAAGACACTCTATATAAGGAGAGCACCATACATGCTTAAAGGCATCAGCAAAACAAGCATAAATATTTCTAAAAAAAAGGAAGAAGAGAGAAAAGGAAAAATCAAAAGTTCGTTCTAAAACAAAAAAAAACAGCGATAATGAAGCTTAGAACTGGAGTCGGCTAAAGTACGAAGCAACAACCGTGTCTGGTTGTCAGCATCAAAAGCTAACCACAGATAACCAAAGATAGTATCTCGGAAATCTTACCATTAACGAACGAGCGTGCAATTCCGAATGGGAAATCTCTCCTGGACCGGCCGTGCGCGTAGCTGATGTATATCAAGGAGGAACCTCTGTTTACTCAAGACAAGAAAACAAGAACCCCTATTTATTCAAGACACGGAAACCTATACAAAAGGAGCAAACTCAGCGGCTGAAGGGGTCCCATAACGAACGTAGGACTTTCGTCTCCTACACCGAGAAGGAATCAGGGTAATTGTGGAGACAAAGTCTGAAACATCAAAAGCACATACAAAAGAAACAGACGAACGCAGCTTGGAACCCCAAGTTGGTAACAACAAGCGGGCATCAGAACAAAGATAGAATCCGGCCCACTCGGCAGCAGACTCACCAGGAAAGAATGCCAAAGCTTCCTTCAGGATAAAATATACGAGAGGACCCGTTACCATCCAACATGGAAGAGATAGCTGGGAGAAAAAAGCGAAAGCAGCCAATAATGACATGATCCAGGAGCTGGTGAAGCGGTTGGGTTTACCGGGTCAAAGCGACTCTACTTTGACGAACCCACGTCATCATCATAAATGATCAATAAAGATGGAAAAAGAGAAGGATGACAAAAAAGTCAAGGTAAAAGGGAAAAACCACCTCAACAATGGTACTAGAACAGGAGCACGTTGTCAAATACCGGCTGTAGAAAGCAGTTGGAGATCAAAGTGGATTCTACCAAAGCATACGACCAAAGTGATCCCCGCAACATCAATAGTTCAGCGAACACAAGCTTTAGTACGACCCAAAGCTATCCCGAGGATACCAAAACCAGTCGCCAAAAAGAGCAACAACATATGGCAAACAGTCGTATCATGGTTGAATCAATAAAGGTCGATAAATCCATACGATGAAAGAATTCCTGACATATAAAGAAAACAACTAGCATCGATAGACAAGCGACGAATGTAAAATAAATATTTTCTCTGCTATCTCGAAACGCTGACAAACTTAGATTCTGGCTAAAATGTACAATCCGATAAACGCCGACGAACTTAGGTTCTGGCTAAAATGTACAATTCAATAAACGCCGACGAACTTATGTTCTGGCTAAAATGTACAATTCGATAAACGCCGACGAACTCAGGTTCTGGCTAAAATGTACAATCCGATAAACGCCGACGAACTCAGGTTCTGGCTAAAATATACAATTCGATAAACGCAGACAAACTCAGGTTCTGGCTAAAATGTACAACTCAATAAAGTGCTGACAAACTCAGGTTCTACCTAGAAATTGTACAATTCAGTAAAAGCCTACAAATCCATGTTCTAGCAAAATAAATACAAAATCCAATACACTAGAATGAACAAGTTCTAGTTAAAAGGACATAGCCCAATTAATATGAACAAGCTCGCTAAAAAGAAAAGGGAAAATACTCAAGATATTGGGTTCGGTTGTAACTTAAATCGACCATTAAATAAATACTTTGGTCCAAATAAGCAACGTAAATCGACGAACGTGTGTCACATCACACATAAACCTACCGGCGAACATACGCCCAGATTTGAAACATGAGTAATTTGATAAGGAAAAACGCTTATAAATAACATTCATTCATCAGCTGAAAACATGACAAATATTACAAGGTTATTAAGCATAGATAACGTTAAGATGTTCAAAAAAGGGGGCTTAAGTCCGATAAACATAAAGGAACAAAAATACGAACGAAACAAACTTGTTCAAAATACACCGAAAGATTATAAAAGAAAACAAGAGGAAGTAGGAAGTAAAGGCAGATCAGACGTCAGCACGTTCGGTGTCATCATTTGCTACCTTGCCATCTTCAAGAGTTCCATCTTCAGCTGTCGGCTCGTCACCGGCAACTTCAGGAGCATCGGCCGAATGAACGTTTGTCTCCTCTCCAACAAGTTGTTCTGACACAACATGCCCAACGTTCGTACCATGTTCTTCTCGAGGAACATCCTTAAGAGCCACATGATTGTTAAGAAGGTCATCTTGTTCTAAGTAAAACGGAGGAACGGCCTGGACTTGGGCTCTGTAAGCCTTCGCATCCTCTTCCATAAAATCAATCATATCTTGGGGAACATCGTAGCCCAAGTTTGAGAAAGAAACTTTCAAACTCTTCATAGTGCCCACGCATTGATCCAACAGTGAAGCAAGCTTCTTAACTTCATCAAGATAGAGGATACGCTTCCTCAACCTATCTAAATAAGCACGAGTCGGGTCAATGGGCGAACACAGCATCTCGATCTCGGACTTGGAAGCTTCAAAAAGCTTTAGAACACGCTTGCCGTTCATAGCAATCTTTTTACGGTTAGCTTTCACGGAATCAAGTTCAGTTTTCACCGAGTCTATTTTGGCCTTGACATTAACAAGCTTGTCCCGAAGATCAGCAATAGCCGCCGAGTCTTCAGCGCTATGCTCCTTGAGTTGTTTACCGAACTCCTCCACCTGTGCTCGGAGCTTAGCATTCTGCTTCTTTTCGTTCACGAGATCTTGGGGCGCCTGCGACGAACCCTGTTTCCACCCGAAGAAGATGCTTCACGAGCAGACTTAAGATTGTGTTCGTAGAAAGCAATCATACAGTTCAAATCAATATCAATCTAAAAAAAGGAAAAAAAAGTGAGTAAAGTAGGTAAAGAATAATAACGAGCAAAAAATACATAAATAGGAAACACTTAAGATATTTGCTGAACCTTCATCATGTTCCTCGCGAATTCCATAAAGATATCTTTTGCCTCCAAATCCTTAACCGGAGGAAGGACAAAATCGGACTCTCGAGACAATTGGATCCAATCCGCGCATGCGAACTTATTCTTAATAAACAGCGTAGGTTCGTCATATTTAATGCGTATGAAGTTTGGCCGAGCAGACGAGTCCCCGTAACTAGAAGGTTGACTAGGAACATCAACTGCCTTCCCAGACGAATCATTCGGCCTTAAAGATAAGACAACACCCCGCGAAACTTGAGAACCAGATTTGCGAGCGGACGTACCTTTATTTAGAGAAGATGAACCTTTGCGGGAAGGTGGCACTTCCTTAGAACGATCAGACGAACGAGCCGTGTTCGGAATCTTGATTGAAACACAAGGCGCATGTTTTCGAGAAGAGTCACCAGTCTCCTTCGATGAGTTACGAGGAGGACTCTTCAGATGGCTGGATTCCCTCCCCCTATTTTTGGTCAACTCATGCATACGACTAGAATAGTCCATCGCTGAGCAATCGTCTGAAAAAAGAAAACAAAGCTGCGGTAAATACGAGTTTGAAGTCAGCGAACAATAAGTTGCTAAAACAGTACTAACCTTGATCAATACGTCGTTCCTTCCACCTAAGTCGGGCCTCCAAAACCGTAGGAAACCAACGATGAGATAAGTCCCGCATTCGATCAATTTTTGTTTGGAATTCGGCAGGCAACGAACGTTCGACTGGATGTCTTACTGCAAAAATAAAAAGTTATTTTGACAAGTCAGAATCAAAAGGAAAGAATAAATAAGAAAGAATGAAATCAGACCAAAGAATGCACTCCAAAGGTTCCGATAGAACCGATCGGGTTCGTCGAATGACATTTTGTCAACACGAAGATAGAAGAACCAACGTTTCCAACCAGTCAATTTGTTCGAAAGACCACAAACAATCTCGAATTTGGACTTCATACTCAAGAAGAAGGCTCCCCAATAGTTATTGCAGCATGACAAGTAAGAAACTTCTTCCAAAAAATGGAAGTCGATCGACACACCGCATGCGTCCGCCAAACGGGAGAACACTAGCATGTTGTGGAAAGAAGTAGGGGCAAGCTGAGAAAATGCCATCTTGCAATCATCTTAATAGTCGATGATCAAGCGTGGAAAAGGAAGACAAAGACAGCAGACAAAAAATCCTCCATAGACGCAAATACCCAAAGGAGCATGCCACAGGTGTTCGTCGGGGGACAGAATACGAAAGTTTGCACCATTAATTTCACACAATTCAAGCAAATGACGAACGGACCTCTCAGTAAAAAGAGTTGGCGAACCGACGAGAGAATCCAACCACGTCGTCAGACCGCTACTCTCCCTAAAATCATTGCAAACTGATCTCGAACGGATATGAGCCTCATCAAACGTATGGTCAATAGCCATTGGATCATCGATTTTATCTTCCCTCTCGCGAACATCCTGATCGGGCATTAAAACCCTCGACAACGAACCTTCTCCCGGCAAAAATGGCGAAAGCATCGGACCATCTATAATCGAACCCAAGAATACATCCAGCATAGCTTGAATCTCGGATTCCCTGCGTTCGTCGATCTCGGCTCCAAGATTTTGTTCGGCAATCCCGAACCCACGCTCTTCGCCTCCCGTGCGCTCGTCCGATTCGGTCTCTGATACTACATGTTCGCCGATTCCAAGATCAAAATCCTCATCACCCAAGCTCAAATCTTCCGACCCTCGTACGGATCCGTCGGAGAACGAACGTTCAGAAACAAAACCATCTCGAGACATGATGAACGAACCCGACAAACAAAGAATTTGGACTCAAAAAAAAATGGACGAAGACAAAAAGAAAGAAAAATGAGACGAAAGAGAGAGAGAGAGAATACTTTGGAGGAATTTGGAGGAAAATTGAAGGAGAATGAAGAAGTAGAGCAAATTTATAATCCTCCAAAATCTTAGAGTCGCCACATGCTCGTGTGAAGGTACTGCCTGAGAGAGTTTTTGTTACTTCTTTTAGTTATGTTGGATTTGTTCCAATAAATAAGTATATTGGGCATCTGCTGATTCATTAAAACATGAACATATTATTATAGGCCCAACTCATTCTACTTTTATAAATCGTTTATGAGAAATAAAGATTGAGCTAATTTATTGCATATAAGTACGTGAGTTTGATAAAAATAAAGATAAGATCAATTCATAATCTCAAAAAATAACATAATAGTTCATGAAGAATTCATTAACGAAATACTCGATCTTCCTTTTTTCTCGAAGAAATCTGAAATTCATATTCAAAAATCTCAACTCGATCTGACGAACAGCGGATTAAGTGCAGAGCAATGCTGGAATATTCCCGACTAGAAGTCTTATTCGAAAATTAGTCGGATTGTTTATTCAAGTGCAGAAGAATCCATCTTTGTCTCCGCAATTTTGTTCTCCTATTTATCTTTGTTTATGTGTTTCAGGTCCAACAATCTTAAGTAAAAAATTTGAAAAAGTTGGATTTTCTTAAAGATGAAGAACACCGAGGTGCGAGATCTGTCTAAGCTTCAACATTTATCTAGTTCCAACTATCGAAGATGGTCAGAAGAACTTATGTTCTTCTTCCAAGAGAGGGATCGATTATGTATTGTTCGATGAATCTGAATTGTCATTAGATGTAGTAATCTCCATTACTAAAGATTCTACTTATAAAGATTCTGATTATAAAGATATTACTGCTAAAGATAAGCAAGAAACCAAAAAAAGCGTGATGGATTATTCGATGAGCAGAACTGAATGTGTAAACGTCACATCATCTGTCATCTCTCTGAAAAGCTTTCTGATGATCTATGTTTCTTTTGAATCAACAGAGGAAGTTTGGAATAATTTAAAGAAGAAGTATGGAGGTGAATATGAAGGAAAGAAACAATATATGACATCTAAATGGACTTCATTCTTGATGAAAGATAGCGTTCCAGTTATGGATCATCTTCATGACAATGAGGTGATCGTGTCAATAATCCAAGCAGAAGGAATTCCAATTGACGATAAATTAGCAGCAATGGTTCTAATAGATAAGCTACCTAGCTCCTGGAATAGTTATCGCTCAAAGCTTAAGCACGAGAAGAAGAAGATGTCATTGGAAGAATTAATCTTAGACATACTAATTAAAGAAGCAAACATAAGCTATTAGGGTAATTCTTCTTAAACTCGATGTGATCTCTTAATGCTAATCTTGTGGAAGGTTCTGGGAAAGTTAATAAAGACAGGTCTAAGTCAAACAAGAAACAGAACAAGACTTCTGTTAATCAATCCATGGAATTTAAGAAGAAAATCAAGTGTTGGAATTGTAAGAAGTTGCATCACAAGAAGCAAGACTATAAACTCCCAATTTAGGAATCTGCAAAAACACATTTCACAGAAAACATTGTAGCCATTGTGACAGAAGTAAATGCGACTACAGATTCAGTGAAATAATCAACAAGTCACATTTACAACCAAATCGGACAATTCAAGAAACTAGATGAATCAGTCTCAGACAATGTACTTCTCGGAGATGCAACAGCCTTGAAAGTGGAAGGAATAGAAGAAGAAAACAATTGTTGCGGAAAAAATAACACAAGAAAACACTTGTTGTCCCTCTTTCCTTAGGCTTACATCTTCTCCATTTATATATGTTCAATAAGCGCTCAGAGTATCAGTCAAAACCGCGTAATCATTCTCAATAATTATTATATTTTCTTCGAAATCAATGAAAATTATTTTTTCTATTTTTTTTGCCGAAAAACTGGAAATTGATTAAAACAATAGACAAGGGAGTGATCTCCTTACAGTCACCTTGTATTCGACAATGATTTTAGCAGAAACTTAAAAGTATCAAATACATGTACTTAAAGATTAACATCTACCATATAAATCCAATAAGCCTTCTTGGGAACCTCACAAGAGAGACCATTGAAATTTTCCCTCTATATTTCTCCCAGGTTGAGTTTTTTGTACTCGAGCAAGTGAAGTTGAAGCTTTTTCATGTCTAAGGTTGAGAGCAGCTGCTAAATTAAGCGTCATAATTGAAATTGTGGACATCTTGACGTAGAATATGTGGATCCATCTTCATTATCCCCGTAATCTCATGAATATATTCCAATCCAACATGCAACTCTTTTTGATTGTACAAATTTAATTTGTAAACCAAAGAACAGAAATTCTTCTGGGAAATGAGTGAAATTAGTAAATCTATGAGCCTTAATCAGTTATAAAACTGTAGGTTATAGGATCAATTTTAAGGATAGTTTAATTGAAATAGAAAATCAGAAGTTTTATGGAGGAAGGATGAACAGGGAATCAGAGATACAAGTTTCTCTAAACTTGCATGAAACCTCAAGTTCATCGACATAGATCAATAATTGATCAAAAAAAAAACTAAAATAAAGATGCTTAAGATAGAAGATGAAATCATAAAGAAGAATTTTACAAAAGCGATCAGCACCGACAGTTGATCCGAGAGTATACTCCCTCCACTCTATCATCAAGAGAAGAGAGGAAATAACTTCTACAGTACACTCATGCTTAATCTCCTTCTCACTGAAAGATTTGAAATTGTGAAAAAAAACAGAGATAGTGAGATGGTCACCGGAAAGGAGAAAAGAAGAAGAGAGAAAATTCTCTCACATCCTCCTCGAATTCTTAACATTTGGTTTAAGTGTTAAAGAAGTAAATTGTTGTTATTTTTTCTGTTTTGACAAAATTTAAGACAATTGAATATTGGTAAAATATAATATGTTAAAAGGCCATTAGCAAGATTAACCCAAATCTTTGTGGACCTAAAGATGTGAGAGCCATTAATTTGATAAATATATCAAATAGAAAATACTTTTAGTCAAATAGTTGAGTGATACATCTTGTGATTTTTCTGTTTGGTGAGGTAATTATCTGATAAAAAAAAGTTGGATGTCCACGAAAGAGAGGTACTTTAAAGATTACTAGGATTATATCCACGATATAGAGTGAGATTTACTTGTTTTTTAATCTGTGCTCATTAAGTTCTTAGATCTGTATTGATATTTTGAATATTATTCTGAGATGTTACTCTAGATGCCAAAAAAAATCAACCTGAATTAGAAAATCAAACCCGAACCGAACCCGAAAAAATACTCTAGTGGATCTTAAGTCTATATATTTAAAAAAATCAAACCTAAACTCAAACTGGAACCAAATTTTGAGAGCTTTTCTATTAATTTTTTGTTAATTTTGAATTTTATATAAACAAATACTCGAACTAGAACTCGATCTATACTAAATCAAACTCTATTCGAAAAACAGAAATATTTGAATACGTCTTAAACCTAAATACCAAATTAAATGAACTGAATCCGACCAAATACCAGAATGTGTCCTAAATCTATGTACCCAGAAAATCAAATTCAAACTAAAACTGACACTGAATCAATAACCAAATTTGTATCCGATAAATTTTTATTAATTTTAGTTTCTTACTGATTTTTTTCTATTAAATCTTTATTAGCTTTGAATTTTTTTATAGAAAATTATAATGAAAACCATCTTAAGCCTATTTTTAAAGGTTGTTACAAACCATATACTCTGTATTAATTGTATCTTATGGTTTAGAACACGGCTAAAATGAAAGTGTCTCCCGCTTTAAGATATAAGACCAGGATTATATCCGCGTTATAACGCGGAATTTAATTGGTTTATTAAACCATGGCTTGTTTGACCTGTGTTGATATTTTAAAATATTGTTTACAAAGTGATGTTTTAGAAGCCCGAAATCTGAACCGAAATCGATTTAAATTAAAGAAACCAAACCCAACAAAATACCCAATCCTACATCTATACGAAATTAAGAATCAAATTATTTGCTTTTTATAGTTTTTCTATTACTTTATTGATTTTGAATATCTATATAAATATATCCCATTCCGAGCTCGATTTATACCGAACTAAATTAGATGAACTGAACCCGATAAAATATCAAAATACCAAATTAGATGAACCGAACTCCACAAAATATCAAAAACGTATCCTAAATCTTTAGATCCGGAAAACTGAATCGGAACCGAATTTATAACCTATATGTTTTTATTAAATTTTAAATTTTTAGAAAATTTTTTACGGGGTAGTTGCAAAATTGACCCATTGACTTGGGTCAATTAAAAAACTAAC
>OVBA01003479.1:0-27818 GCA_900406435.1 Lepidium aucheri | reverse complement strand
TCGATGTTTGAAAAGAGAAAAGGTTCTTCTTTTTGGGAAAATTGAAACAGGTAAACTAAAAAAATTCAACATGATTAGTTTTATAGGGAATTAAAACTAGAACAGTAGNTGATTAGTTTTATAGGGAATCAAAACTAGAACAGTAGGTTTTTGTTTCTGGAAAAGTTGAAGACAAACTAGAAGGATTATATAGAATGTTTGAAGTGAAGGGTAAAATAGGTATATTTGAAAAAAAGTAGATTATCTAAGTAATTAAAATAAAAAGAGATTATCTTAGTAATATATAAAATAAAGTAGGTTATATTAGTTAATTTTTTCTTTCAAATGTATATAATAAATTTCTATTTTATGGATGGTGTTACTAACGGTTTCTTTTTCGAAACGGACTTTTGAGACAATTTCCCAAACTTTTCTAACTGTTTCGGAAAAACAAGATCAATTTCTTCCTTCTTCGTTATCAAGTTTCTCCGGTTCTCTCCTCACTGATGATATATTATCTTCTTCTATGGCTTTCTCTGGTGGCTCATCTTCTCGATTTCTCTAGTGGCTCATCTTCTCGCCGGTGATATTCCGTCTTCTCTAGTAAGCCTCATTTCTCACCTATTTTTTTTATATGAAATTTATTGTCGATTTCAACTTAGGTTTTGGTTCTAGTTTCTGATTTCGTTCTTATCTTTGCGAGGTTAACAAGTTCTGGTGATAATAATTGACGGAAGACGAGCAATTGTTGGCTAGAAGAAAATCTGATACTGTAAGTTCTCGAGATTGATTCTCAATTTCAACCTAGGTTTTGGTTTTTGTCTTTGATTTCGTTCATACTTTTCTGAGGTTAACAAAACTTGGTGATAAGAAATGACGGAAGAAGAGTAATTGTCCGCTAGAAGAAATTTTGATATTGTAACTTTACAGTTTAGAATCTTACTTGTACGGAACCCTATTCGCAAGACTTACTCGCTCCTTGAAGTCATCGTTCTTGTGACCTTCTTCTTCGTTGATCGTCGTGGCATCAGGTCTTGTTCTTGCTTGCATTTTCTTTAATCTTCTACTGCGAACTATATAGGGTTCGAAGTTCCCAAATTCGTTAAGTAGAAAGCCGTTTATCGATTTTGCGTTTCCAAATTTTTGTGATTTGGTAGATGCTGATATGGAGGATTATGGATCCGAGTACTCGAATGAGGAACAAGAAGAACAAGATGTTGACATTGAGAATCAGTATTACAACTCCAAAGGCTTATTTTTCATTTAAGATTACATTTCTCAAACTTGTGTTGCTGATTTTAAATCTTGACTCATTCTGTGTTTTCTTTGTTATTAGGTATGGTTGTGACTGAACCTGAAAGTGCACTTTCTGGATTTGCTGAAGTTGTCAAGATGGAACCAGAAAAGGCTGAGGGGTAAGTCTTTGTAATTTGGTCTGGGATTGATTTTTATCTTGAGAATAGTAAATTTGTGCTTCTCCGGGTTTTAAATTTATCGTTATGGAAGAGATGGAGTGTGCTCGTTTTGATTTACTGCTGGATACTTATTCTATGTCGTTGTTCACCATGTCCAACTTGAGCTTATTATTTCACTTTTGAGTTAATTTTATTTAGGACATGTTATTAGGTTTGCCAGTGGGATACTATTGCAAAAGCTTGACCAACATGGAACAAAACGAGCATCAAGAGAACAAGATGAAGTGCATAGCATTCTTGATGATTTGAGCTTGTATATGAGTTGTTTGGCTTAGGGATTACTAGATATTGGTTGGGTCACTTGTTTGGAGCTTGAATTCACAAGTTACAAGGTCATTTGTAAATCTATGAAGATTTAGGTTTCTTGGTGCTAATAGTGACAAAAATGGAAATTTATTTCGGAAGAAATGGTTGAAATTTGTCTCTTTCACTTTGTTTGTATGTCCTTAGAAAGGATTTGTTGTACTTCAAAGCTAGATTTCAACTTTTCTTGCCAATTTAGAATTTTTCCATATAAGAGTAATATGTTGACTTTTTGTTGATTTTTTCTTTCTTTGATAATTTATAGCTAATGCTTGTGGATTGATTCTTCTAATGATGCTTTGATGTGTGGAACTTGTGTTGATGATTGCCAAGAATCTTTAGTGATTGTACTATAATTGATTTGGCAACATAAAACAATTTTCCTCGATTGTTCTTGGTTTTACCGTTGCTCTTTGATTATGTTTATAAACCAAATACCACCAAAGACTCGGAATCACCCGACTAGAGCTTCTAAGTCTTCCAAAGGCAAGGAAAAGTCATGGGAAGAGACTTCTAAAAAGGTGGAAAAGCGTCCAAAGACCATGGACTCGAGAGCCAATAAAAAGCAACATGTGACAAATGAAGCTTTCGGGTCTTTGAGACTAAAAGTTTCACAACAAGTAGAATCTCCGGAACATGAGGTAGTTCTCTTTACTCAAGAGGAAACAAATAATTATGGGCATCAAGTCATGATTGTACAACTTCCTACCCATTTCCTTTTTGACAAAACACTCACAAAGATGGGGATAAAGGACTATGTCTATGCCTTGATGAAGAATATGGGTTTAGAAAAGTTTGCATCACTCGGGAGCTATTGTTTTCCCGATCTCTCTCGTGAGTTCTTTCCATTGTGGAATTGGTTTATGATAAACCCAAGAAGCCAACTCCGAATGAGGGACATTTGAGTTTTAAGTTGCAAGGGGAGGTTCACCGCATTTTAATAAGGGAAATATGTGAGGTCTATGAATTTCTTTATGGAAGTAAGGTTCACTTAGATCTTTTTGCATATATGGATGACTTTTGGGATTTGATCGCTACATAGTGCACGGTGAAATCTCCAAAGAATACGCTGATTAGGAATCTTGCTATCCGAGTTGTGTCTAGGTTCCTAACTAACACTCTTTTTGCAAGGAACGAGACTGGGACGTAAAACCCACGGAGTGGTGTTTGCTCTATAAAGGATTGTATCCCTTTCTTATGTGTGATGGGAAACCAATGTTTCGTTTTCCCCAAGGATTGGATGTGAACCTTGGATGTATCTTTGCAAGGGAGTTATGTAGGATCCCAAAATGGGCAAGAGATGCAAGTGATCGTAACTGTAGGATATGTGGTATGCTTCCTCCCTTGTGGACCTTTCTCGATATTCCTTACCACCGTTATCAATGTGATCCACAAATAGCTCCGATAGATGGTCGTTATTTCATACACTGCAGCATTTTCGTAGTTAAGGATGGTGTGAGAATGTTCTCCTATCTTAATAGAAGCAAAGAAAAACGTTCATTCTTTCTTCCTTGCCCTGAGAAGACATATCTTAACTCTTTAACGAACATCAAGTTCGAATATGGCGAGGTAGCTAACTCCGCTGTTGTATCTTTTTCGAGACCTCTAATGCCTCAAGAATTGCCCGAGCCTACAATGGACATGAACACATGGGAACTCTCGCGCTATGACTTCACACCCACAACGAAGAAAGACAAAGCCTTACACTCCATCCTTAAATTACACCGGTGTGTAATAAAAATGACAAAGAAGAAATTTGATTAGTTGGAGGGGGAGATAAAGCATAATTTTGGGGTATGAGCCCGATGAGAAAATGAGGAAAGAGCAAGAAGTAGAGGAGAGTGATGATGATGCTGTTGTTGGACAGACGAGTGACGACGGATGGGACGAGTTGAACGCCGAAATTTACGTTGACCAAACCTATAACAACCATCCTCACTAGTTTAGGTACCAATTTCACCACCTTCTGCATAGTTTTTAATTTTCTTTTGCACTTTTGCTTTGCTTTGTTGAGGTCTTTCTTTCTTGTTTTTACTTTGTCAATGAGACGGTGAGAAGTAAGTCCAGGGGAGGGGACCGGTTGGTTACTAACATTTATTTGAGTTGTCTTGTTTTGCTTTTCTTGAGTCTTGCATTGCATAAAAACCAAAAGAAAAGGCATAAATATTAAAAAAACCACAAAAAAATAAACCCAAAAACAATTTTTTTTTTTTTTGCTTGCATTTGTTTAGTGTTTGAGTCTAGATTAATGTGGGATTGCATTGCAGTGGGAGCTATGATGAATTGCCTTGATATAAGCTTGGTGATCCATTTGTTAGGTTCAATGCCCAAGTTACTAGTTGGTTAATGCATAACTTGCTCGTTCAAGTGTACGATTGATCCACGCTTAGAATTCTCGAAGTTAGGTTCTTCCCTCTTAGTTGAAGCATGTTGTGATTTGAGGTCATTCCATACTTATTATAACCTAATCTTGATTTGCAATTATCATGTCTATGCACTACATTTGAAATCATGGATACACATATATATTTGACCTCAAGGAGATTGGACTGGAAGAAGTGCAACAAGCATTGGAGCTGCCTATTGGACCTGTTACTCGAGCTAAAGCTATGCTACTTGAACAAGTTGTTGGCACAATGCTAATACAAGCCAAAAGCAACCTTATGGCTAATCCGACCATATTGGTTGTGATTCAAGCCGACTAAGGGTCGTCAATTGGAGGTGTGTATTTTTGCACTCTTTTCCTTGTTGCTATTTTTATCTCAATGAATTTTCTAATAGGCTTGTTAACACACACTCTACATCATTGCCCCATTGATAACATGCTAATAACTAGAAAAGAGAAGAGCAAAAACGACTAAGTCGTGAAGTGAGCTTCTATTATCTTATGTCTTTAGTTTTGGCATTTGTATTCTCAGCCCATATATTTTAAAGCCGATTTCATGGTTGAGCTACCAATATAAACACAAAACCTAGTTGTAATCTTCATCAAACTTTCTAATCAACTCTCTCTTTTTTGATTGTTTGATCATTGAGGCAAAATCCTCTATCTTGCTAGTTCTTTGGTTTGTAATATCCAGAATAATAGTGACGTTTGGAGATTAAGAGATTTCCATCTCTCTTAATAGTTCATTTCGATCCACCCATTGCCATCCTATCCATTTGCGACCTTCCATTTCCTTTGCCATTCTACTTCCTTCTAAACGTTCCGCTGATCGTGTCTTGGTTAGATTAAGTCAAGCATCTCCTTGTTTGGCTCTACGGATCCTTCTCTCAACCAGAATCCCTTTCAAGTCATCAAGGATCGCACCACTTTATCTTCCAACCGCCGGATCACCTTGAAGGTGAATATGTCACGACTAGTGATCGGGTTTCAACAGATCCACCTCAAGTTAGGTTGTGTTGAAATCCTTTCATCGTCCTTTGGTTTTTTTTGCTGAAACTTTTTGTATTCCATTTGATCGTTGAGAAATTTTTTGTATTCTAGTTGATCGTTGGTCGCTTGGTGTTCTACGAATTAAAACTCTAGGGTTAAGTTACTTTGTGTCTTTATTGGTTTTTGAAACAGATTACTTGCTAGTTGTTGTGTTGTATTTTGGCAGAATCATGGCTGGAAAAGAGTTCGTCAAAGATCACCAAACAACAAGTTGTTGCTACAAGCCCTCACGACAACAATGGGCAAGATGATGAGTCAGAAGTTCCAGGACTTTAGAAAAGAGCAACAACCTCCAAGAAAGGAAGCAACAAGAGCTCGAGAAAGGAAGCAAAAAGAGCTGAGAGCCAAACCACCGGAAAACACTTTGAGATCAACATGCAGTAGCCCACAGAAAATTCTTCACACTCACAAAGCCAAATATGTGTTTTATTCTGATTGTCAATCAGATATTGAACTCTATAATTTTTCAGGAAAAAGAAACTACCTTGAGTGGGAGGAAAACATGGACGAGTGGTTTCACTTTAACCACAGTATGAGAAAGGAGAGACTACCTCATGACGTAAACGGCTCATTGGAGATGCTCACGAATGGTGGATTGAAGAAGTTTATGATCGGTTGTATTCTAAGAACCATGTATTACCTCGTGAAGAGACCTCAAAAAGCTACTAAGAAATAAGTATGCTTTAGAAGCACCAAAATGCAACGCACAAGCCAATGCCACAATCCAAGGCTGTTAACCAAAGTAATGTCATGCCATGGTGAATTAGAAAAACATTGAAGGTGAAGCTACAAGGGATGAGCAAACTTTTGAATCATTAGCTATTTATGATGCAAGAAAAGAACCACAAACCAGAACTTTGCTCAAAACGTCCTTAGAAGCTAAGAGTTTTCTTTCTTCTAATCATTCTGGTTTTGAACATGGGAAACTAACCTATTTAGAACCACAATAACCTAGTGACATTGTTTCTTTTTCATAAAAAAAGGAGTTTGCCATTGGAGTTTGAATTGGAACAATCACTTCTTATGCCATTCATTGTGGCTACCCAAGAAAGGACTGTAAGGAAATTGATTTGGTTAGAACATGGCATAGTTTTTTTGTGATGATCTCTGCTGGAAAAGAAAGCCGTTTTGGTTCGGAACATATACAAAAATTTTGAGTGTGAAGGTCAGTTTTTGATAAAATAATGTTGTCTTTTGAAGCACTCACACCTGAGAAGTTCTTTAATCAAATAGGTTTTATGTTTGATGATTTTTGTGAGTTTAAGTCATCTTTGAATGTTTCTGTTAATAGTCATGTGTTTGATATATTTAGAAGCAAAACCGAAGGTGCATTGTTTAGAATTTGCTGATTGAGCCATGTGAGCTAATTGATCACGTGTTTGAGATGAACCATTCAAAACTAACATTAGAGACTTTAAGCAAGATTGATCATTTTAAGAGATTGTTTCTCTATTACTATTGCATATTTGATGTGCTTTCTCTATTCTTTGTGAAAGTAAAGGAAAAACATGTCAAGGATTCAAAGACAAGGATGGTTCAAGTTTTAACTAACCAAATTGATTATAGGCCAAGGTATTGAATGAGTTATCACTTTGGAATTTGGAGCTGGAAATACCTTAGGAAAAAAAAGGTTCCAAGCTTTCACCATCGCAATCAACAAATCAGAAGCATGAAAGAGTAGTTAGAGTATATTTGATCTTCAAGTACAAACCACAAGATGTGTTACTTGTGCTCAGATCAGACTTTAATCTCATATGTTTGTGTGCTTGCTGGAAACGCACAAGAAAGATTCAAAAGTGGGAGGAATACAATCGATTCAAGCCACTATATTTGGACCAGAATCAAAATAGAAACTTTGGCATCTTCTTTCAGATCTAAGAAGAACCACCCGATGCATCATATCAGCCAAAGATGAAACTAAACACAATTAGAGGTAATTTCTTAACCCTACACGAATCCATGAGTGCTAATTTGTTTTATGTCCATGCAGATTTGAGGATAAATCTTTTCCAAGTGGGAGGTTTAATGGGGGTACTTTTGAGTGGCTAAGACGTTGCACATCATGCAAGTACAGTTCCATTGGCCGCATATGAAGCAAGACATTGAAAGGTATTGTGCTAGGTGCCCAACTTGTAGAATGGTTAAGGCTAAAGAACAATCTCACAACTTGTATACTCCACTTCTTATTCCTTTGCATTCGTGGCATGACATATCTATGGATTTTGTTGTGGGTTTGCCTAGAACGAGACAAAGACGTGATTCCATCTTTGTGGTAGTAAATTTTTTCTCTAAAATGGCATATTTTATCTATTGTCACAAAATTGATGATGCTAAGAATGTGCTAGGTTGTTCTTTAGGGAGATTGTGCGTTTACATGGATTTTCATACCGCGATGCTAAGTTTCTTAGTTACTTTTTGAAAACTTTGTAGTCTAAACTAGGTAGTAAATTGATGTTCTCTACTACTTGTCATCTGCAAACTGATGGTCAAACTGAAGTAGTTAATAGAACCTTGTCTACCCTCCTTAGGGCGTTAGTTAGACGAAATCTTAAGACTTGGGAAGATTGTTTTCCGCATGTTCAATTAGCATATAACCATTCTGTGGATTCGGCTTCTAAGTTCTCACCTTTTCAAATTTTTTATGGTTTTAATCCCATCTCTCATATGGATCTAATTCCTTTACCTTTGACTGAGAGACTAAGCATGGATGGACAAAAGAAAGCCGAGTTTGTTAAGCAGATTCATGAGAAGGCTAGAACCAACATTGAGGAGAAGACAAAGAAGTATGTGAAGCAAGCCAATAAAGGCCTCAAGGAAGTGATCTCCTACAAATGAGATCTCGTTTGGATACACCTAAGGAAAGACCGGATCTCAAATGAGAAAAAATCAAAGTTGATGCCAAGAATGGACGATCCTTTCAAGATCATCAAGAAGAGTAATGAAAATGCCTACAAAATTGATCTCCAATGTAAGTATACTGTGAGTAATAGCTTTAATGTTGCTGACTTGGTCCTTTTTGTTAGATGATTCGGATTTGAGGTCAAATCCTTCTCAAGAGCAAGGGGATGATGTGATAATGGAGCAACAAAAAGAACCAGAACAAGAAGCGGAACAAGAAGACCTCAGGGAATGTTGTTTAGATTGAGTCAAGCATCTCCTAGTTTGGCTCCACGGATCCTTCTCTCAACCAGAATCTCTTCCAAGTCATCAAGGATCGCACCTCTTCATCTTCCAACTGCCTGATCATCCTTGAAGGTGAATAAGTCACGACTAAGAATGGGTTCCAACTGATCTGTGGCTTGAGTTTTCTCCCAGGCGTTCCACACCCTCACTAGGATCGTGATAAGTGGTATTAGAACCACCTCAAGCTAGGTTGTGTCGAAATCCTTTCATCTTCCTTTGATTTTTTTTTGCTGAAACTTTTTGTATTCTAGTTGATTGTTGAGAAACTGTTCGTTTTCTAATTAATCGTTGGTCTCTTGGTATTCTACAAATTAAAACTATAGGGTTAAGTTATTTAGTGTCTTTATTGGTTGTATAATAGATTACTTGCTAGTTGTTGTGTTTTATTTTGTAGAATCATGGTAGGAGAAGAGTTTCACGAAGGATCACTAAACAAAAAGTTGTTGCTAGAAGTCGTTACGACAAAAAATGGGCAAGATGATGAGTCAGATGTTCGAGGACTTTAGAAGAGAACAACAACCTCCGAGAAAGGAAGCAACAAAGCTCGAGCAAGAAAGCAACAAGAGCTGAAAGCCAAACAACCAGAGGACACTTTAAGATCAACATGGAGCAGCCCACAGAAAATTCCTCTCACTCCCAAACTCAAATATGTGTTTTGTTCTGATTGTCAATTAGATATTTCACTCTATAATTTTTCAAGAAAAAGAAACTACCTTGAGTGGGAGGAAAACATGGAGGAGTGGTTTTACTATAACCACATTCAAAGCAAGGAGAGATTACCTCATGCCGTAGGAGAGCTCATTGGAGATGATCACGAATGGTGGATTAAAGAAGTTTATGATCAATGGTATTCTAAGATACCATGTATTACCTAGTGGAGAGACCTGAAGAAGCTACTAAGCAATAAGTATGCTCCAGAAGCACCAAAGCGTAATGCACAAGCCAATGCCACAATCCAAGGCTGTGAACCGAAGCAATATCATCCCACGGTGAATGGGACAAACATTGAAGGTAAAGCTACAAGAGATGAGAAAACTTCTGAATCATTAGCCATTTATGATGCAAGACAAGAACCACCAAGCAGAACTTTGCTCAAAACGTCCTTAGAAGCTATGAGTTTTTTTTCTTCTAATCAATCTAGTTTTGAACGTAAGAAACTAACCTCTTCAGAACCGGAGCAACCGAGTGACATTGTTTCTTTTTCAGGGAACAAACAATGGCGTTTGCCATTAGAGTTTGAATTGGAACAATCACTCTTATGCCATTTCCTTGTGGCTACCCCAAGAAAGCACTGTAAGGAAATTGATTTAGTTAGAACAGGGCATAGTTTGTTTTTGATGATCTCTTCTGAAGAAGAAAAACATTTTGATTTGGAACATATACAAGAATTTTGAGTGATAAGCTCAGTTTTTGATAAAACAATGTCGTCTTTTGAAGCACTCACACCTGAGAAGTTCTTTAATCAAATAGGTTTTGTGTTTGATGATTTACATCAGTTTTAGTCATCTTTGAATGTTTCTGTGAGCAGCCATGTGTTTGATATATTTAAAAGCAAAACCGAATGTGCATTGTTTAGAACTTGGCCTGAATTGGAATGCTTGATTGAGAATTTGCTGATTGAGCCATGTGAGCTGATTGATTACGTGTTTGAGCTGAACCTTCAAAACTAACATTAGAGGCTTTAAGCAAGATTGATCATTTTAAGAGATTGTTTATCTATTCCTATTGCATATTTGATGTGTTTTCTCTAGTCTATGTGAGAGAAGAGAAAAACCAAGTCAAGGATCAAAAGACAAGCATGGTTCAAGTTTTAACTAACCAAGTTGATTATGGGCCAAGGTATCAAATGAGTTATCACTTTGGAATTTGGAGCTGGAAGTACCTTAGGAAAAAAAGACGTTTTGAGCTTTCACCATCGGAATCAACAAATCAGAAGCATGGAAGAGTAGTTAGAGTATACTCGATCTTTAAGGACGAACCACCAGATGTGTTACTTGTGCTCAGATCAGACTAATTTGTTATGTGTGCATGCTTGCTGGAAACGTACAAGAAAGATTCAAAGGTGGGAGGAAAAAAATCGATTCAAGCTACCGGATTTGGACCAAAATCAAAATAGAAACTTTGACATTTTCTTTCGGACCAAAGATGAACCACCTGATGCATCATATCAGCCAAAGATGAAACTAAACACAATTTGAGGTAATTTTTAACCGTACACGAATCCATGAGTGCTAACTTGTTTTATGTCCATGCAGATTTGAGAATAAATCTGTTCCAAGTGGGAGGTTTTATGGGGTACTTTGGAGTGTCTAAGACATTGCACATCATGCAAGAACACTTCCATCGGCCGCATATGAAGCGAGACATTGAAATGTATTGTGCTAGGTGCCCAACTTGTAAAATGGCTAAGATTAAAGCACAACCTCACGATTTGTATACTCCACTCCCTAATCCTTTGCATTAGTGGCATGACATATCAATGGATTTTATTGTGGGTTTTCCTAGAACTAGATAAGGACGTGATTCCATCTTTTTGGTAGTAGATCGTTTCTCTAAAATGGCACATTTTATCCATTATCACAAAACTGATAACGCTAAGAATGTTGCTAGCTTGTTCTTTAGGGAATTGTGCATTTACATGGAATGCCTAAGACTATAGGTTCAGATTGCGATGCTAAGTTTCTTAGTTACTTTTGGAAAACTTTGTGGTCTAAACCAGGTACTAAATTGATGTTCTCTACTACTTGTCATTCACAAACAAATGGTTAAACTGAAGTAGTTAATAGAACTTTATCTACCCTCCTTAGGGCGTTAGTTAGAAGAAATCTTAAGACTTAGGAAGATTTTTTGCCGCATGTTGAATTTGCATATAACCATTCTCTGCATTCGGCTTCTAAGTTCTCACCTTTTCAAATTGTTTATGAGTTTAATCGCATCTCTCCTTTGGATCTAATTCGTTTACCTTTGAGTGAGAGACTAAGCATGGATGGACCGGAAGAAGTGAAACAAATATTAGAGCTGCCTATTGGACCTATTACTCGAGCTAAAGTTAAGCTAATGGAACAAGTTGTTGGCATAATCCTAATACAAGCCAAAAACCTTAGTCTTATGGCTATTCCGACCACATTGGTTGTTATTCAAGCCGACTAAGGGTTGTCAATGAGAGTTGTGTGTTCTTGCACTCTTTTCCTCGTTGCTAGTTTTATCTCATTGGGTTTTCTAGCACTAGGTTATAAAGAGGCTTGTTAACACACACTCTACATCATTGCCCCATTGATAACATGCTAATAACCAAAAAAGAGAAGAGCAAAATGACAAAGTCATGAAGTGGGCTTCTATTATCTTATGTTAGTTTGGGCATTTGTATTCACGGACCATATAAAGCCCATTTGGTGGTTGAGCTACCTATATAAACACAAGAACCCTAGTTGTAATCTTCATCAAACTTTCTAATCAACTATCTCTTTTCCGATTGTTTGATCATTGAGGCAAAATCCTCTAGCTTGCTAGCTTTTTGGTTTGTAATATCCAGAATAATAGTGACGTTTCAAGATTAAGAGATTTCCATCTCTCTAAATAGTTCATTTTGATCCACCCATCGCCATCCACTCCATTTGCGACCTTCCATTTCCTTTGTCATTCCGCTGCCTCAAAATGTTCCACTGATCGTGTATTGGTTAGATATAGTCAAGCATCTCCTTGTTTGGCTCCATGGATCCTTCTCTCAACCATAATCCCTTTTAAGTCATCAAGGATCGCAACTCTTCATCTTCTAACCGCCTGATCATACTTGAAGGTGAATAAGTCACGACTAGTGACCGGGTTTCAACCAATCCACGGCTTGAGTTTCCTCCCGGACATTCCACACCCTCACTAGGGTCGTGTCAGATGGGATTCTATCCTTGATTGCATTCATTGGTTTGAACCTTTAGCCTTCTTCTAAAGTTTATTTCATTCATTGACACATCATTGCATTGAACATTTTGAGCCATACATCAGAAGTGATAACCTTTATATCTTAAACCTTTCCCTTAGGCAAATGAGTTTATTGAATCTGCATAGCTTAATTCATGGTTACAATTTGGTGAATGTCAAAAGGAATGGTTGATTTGAGTGCATGTCTAGGTTGAGGTAGAATTTAGATCGAATTGTGATGAGTATGGCTAAGATTTTTAAGTAGACTTGCTTACCTTGCATCCTAGAATTACTAACTTGTACATTGAGATTAACATTGGATCATTCTTGCTTTGGCTTTGAGTTCCCACCCACAATGTTATCTTCGGTTTAATCGTTTGTTTGCTTAAGGACAAGCAAAAAGCAAGTTCGAGGGAGTTGATATGCATTACATTTACATAGATTTTTATGCCTATTTTACATCATTTTTCTTAGCTTAGAGTCATTTTCATTCATCTTAGAATAGCTTTTTCTTTGATCTTTTCATTTTAAAGTTTTAAGTAGATCGAGTCGCATATTTGTTTATTTCTCGAGTTTTATAGGTGATTTGGAGCACAACCTAGAGGATTGGAGTCTTTCGGATGAGGCACTCAATCATGGAGTAGATGAGGACCAAGGAAGCATGAAGAAGGAAGAAAGAAGATCTGTTCGGATCAGGCGTCAACCTCGAGGTCGACCAAGGAAGGTCGATGGTACGTATCGCGGGTCAACACGAGAAGAAGGGTCCTTGACCCAACAATCAATAAAAGGCTAGCCGAAGTAACATTTGATGGATCGTATGTGGAAGCAGTCTGGATCAACAATCCTTGACCTTCAGGTCAACCCTAGGACCTTGACATACCTTTTACCGCAGCTCAATGTTCGCATTCCGTAACATCGACCCGTGAGTCAACCCTAGCGCCTCAACATGGATCGCACCCAAGAACACTTCATGGAGATTGAAGTCCTCGATCTTGAGGTCGACTTTAAGACCTTGACCTTTGGGTCCTTGGCTTCCAAGCATGCTGGACCGCTTTTCCTCGACCAACAACCAGACAAAACAACCTTGATGAAGCCTAATCTATAGTACACATTCTGCGATCTGAACCATCGATCCTTAGCCTGACAATAACTACTCAACATGGAACACGCGTGGATTTGCCTCATGGACAACATTCCCTCGACCAGATGGTCGATCCTTTGACCTCGACCTCAGCACCGGTTTTCCCAATTTAGTTGGTCCGAACCGGTTTGTCCCGGGTCAACCAAAATTCTTTTTTAATTACTTTAAAATCCTAAGGTAAGGGTATAATGATCTATGTTTTAATTTTCTATCCACCTTAGAACACTTGGAGATTGAATGTTAAGAGAAAACGTTGAGACTCCTTTGGATGATCATATTGATATCATTTCTTTCAAAATTACAAATTTCTTCATCTTATCTCTTCTCTGGTGATTATGTCTATCTTTTATCTTTTGTTTTGATTTCCATTTTAATTAAGTGTGAGTAGTCTCTTGGAGTGTTTAAGGCTTGATAGTATCTAGGGTTGGCTGATGGATTTTTGATGATTAGAGTTTTAGATTCCTTAATTTAAGGTGTTCGTTATGCTAGATTTAAGCTGGCCACTTGAATTTAAGAGCTATGAAATTTCATGTCCGGAAGGTGTTTGTAGAAATTTCTAAAAAACCTATTTATGAGCTAAGCTTCCCTAGCCGTTGGAAGATGAAGTTAGGGTGTTTAGTGGACTTATTGAGCTTGTTTTTAATGTTTGTTGACATTTGAATTTGTAAATGGAAATTTAGCTAGATTATTAGGTTGATAAAGGGGTTAGTCCCATGTAATTGGGTTAATCTATTTGAGTGTCTTATTTCCTAGGTTGTACTTAATTGTTTCTTATTGCATCATCAATCGGTTATCCTTCCCCTTGAATCAATTGCCTTGCCTAAAGCCGTTTGCCTTAGTTTAATTGTCTTTGCTTCTTGTTGTTCTGTTTTTGTATAAGTTGATCTTGAGATTGAGTTTGTTTAGTTAATACCTTGTTTGGTTTTGATTTAGTTTGAGTAGTAGTTGTTGTAGTTTAATTTCACTCTTTTGGATTGCTTTAGCTTAAGTGAGGTTCATATAGTCTTATTGTGTTAGTTATAGTTTCCTTGTGGATTCGATCCTCAAGTTTTACATCAACGTGTTTGCACTTGTTGATTAATTGGTATTAAAAAGTGTGTATCACAAAGGGCATATCATAATGAAGAAGATTGTACCAGATTTGGCCAAAGTTTACAATCTTTTAGATCAGGACTTCAGCCAAAGAAGCGGTAATCCAGTTTAAACAGACCATATGCTCTCTTCGTGGATACACAGGTCATATCATTGATAAGTGTTATAAGATACATGGGTATCCTCCTGGCTTCAAACATAAGACGAAACAGAGTTCATAAGCTGTGAAACAGACTGGATCAAAACCAACTGTTGCACAAATCGCATATCCTACCACAGAAAATGGAGAAAATATAGTCACAAGAATGTTAAAGACTCTCTCCAAGGATAAGATAGAAGGAGTCATATCTTATTTCAATAGTTAGTTGAAACTCACAAGTACCACAGAGGACATTGCTTCTACTTCAAATGGTACCGTTACAACTACATCAGGTATGGCTTTCTCTTTCTCTAGTTTGCGTTTTAATGGAGTATTGAGAGCTACTGGCAATGTTCTTTATTCACAGTCTTGGATAATAGATAGAAAGCCATTCGTCATGTGTCGAGAGATAGGACTTTGTTTGAAACACTGACATATTCTGTAAATAAGTCAATTAATTTACCCACGGGTTTAAAAGTGTAGATTGCAGGTGTTGGAAGTGTTCATTTAAATGATTATTTGGTCTTGAACAATGTCTTGTTTATTCCTGATTTTCATTTAAATATTCGTAGTGTGAGTCACTTAACTAAAGATGTGAATTACAGATTAGTCTTTGACAATGAGACTTGTATGATTCAGGATCCTATCAAGGGATTGATGATTAGTCAAGCTGAACAAGTGGGCAATCTATACGTGTTGGATAAAGCATCAACCTGCAGTCAGAGTTTAGTCTAATTTCAGTATCCGTAAATGCTGTTTATAATCGTAGCTATTGGCACAATAGGCTTGGCCATCCATCAGTCTTTAGATTATAAGTAATTTCCAAAAAAAACTGGGTTAAGCACGAGTCAGTTAAGAGTTTATAACTTGCACAATTTGTCCTCTTGCAAAGTAGAAGAAACTTTCTTACATTTCAGAGAATAATATGTGATAAATCTTTTGATCTGATAATATTGATGTGTGGGGACCTTTATGAGTTGCTACAAATGAAGGATATAAATATTTCTTGACCATTGTGGATGATCATACAAGAGTAACATGGGTTCACCTTTTAAAAGCCAAAACTGATTTACTGCAAGTATTTCCAGACTTCATAACCATGATAGAAAATCAATATGAGACTACTATAAAAGTAGTTAAGGTAGACAATGCACCAGAATTGAAATCTAAAGATTTGTATAGGCGTAAAGGGATCAAGGCTTATCATCATGTCCAGAAACTCCAGAGCAAAACTCTGTAGTTGATAGAAAAAATCAATGTATTCTCAATGTAGCAGGAGCATTGATGTTTCAAGCTAATATTCCTCTTGAATATTAGGGAGAATGTGTTTTGACTTCAGTCTTCTTAATCAACAGAATCTTCACATGTTGCTACGAATGACTCAGCTCCAGTTCTCATAGAAGATAATAATGATGTTGAACAAGTTTCAACACAGAAGAATAATTCTCATGAGGGAAGAGGGAAACACAACAACAAAAGACCAACACATTTGCAAGATTTATTCTGCAATCAAACTGAGACTAACATTCCTTATTCAGTTGTAGCATATCTATCTTATGAAGCATTATCTAAAGGGTATGATGCTTATGTTTGTGCAGTAAATCTTCATACAGAACCAACTACATTTCATCAAGCAAAACAGTTTGATGAATAAATCAAAGCGATAAATGAGGAGTTAATTGCTCTAGAAAACGCAAGACCGTGGAGCATATGTTCACTTCCTTAAGGAAAGAAACCAATAGGATGTAAGTGGGTCTATAAAACCAAATTAAACTTAGATGGTACCTTATAAAGGTATAAAGCTCGGTTAGTGGCAAAATGTTTCACTAAAGAAGAATGTATAGATTTTTTAAATACCTTCTCTCCAATTGCTAAAATGACAACAATAAAGACTTTGTTGGCAGTTGCAGCAGGAAAAAGGTGGCATTTAACACAGTAGATGTGTCGAATGCATTCTTGAATGGTGAGTTACATGAAGAGATTTACATGAACTTACCACCTGGTTATACTGCAAAATCAGGAACTTCTTTACCTGCCAATCCAGTTTACAAGCTTCATAAATAAATATATGGTCTCAAGCAGCCCTCTAGACAACGGTTCTTAAATTTAGTGAGACTCTCACTTCTCTGGATATCAAGAAATCACATAACTATCACACTCTTTTTATAAGAAATGTTTAAGGGAAGTATGTAGTTGTTCTTGTTTATGTGGATGATATCATAGCTTCCAACGATGATGATATCATCATAGCTTCCAACGATGATGATAAAGTAGAGGATCTCACTCGTTCTTTACAAAGAATCTTCCAGCTTTGTAATTTAGGAGACTTGAGATACTTCCTTTGTTTGGAAATTGCAACATCAAAAAAAGGTTTAACTGTATGTCAACTAAGATACACTCTGCAACTTCTTGAAGATGCACGTTTATTAGCTTCAAAACCATCGAGTATACCAATGGAACCAAGCATCAACCTCAGTCTGGATAGCAATTAAGACTTATTAGAAGATCCTTTCTAGTATCGTTGTTTGGTTGGGAAGATGATGTACCTTATAATCACGAGACCAGACATAACTTTTGCTGTAAATAAGCTCAGTCAGTTCACCTCAGCTCCTAAAGCTTCTCATCTAAAAGCAGCTCACAAACTATTGAGTTATCATAAAGGAAGAATAGGTCTTGGTCTTTTTAATTCAGCAAACAATCAACTTACCCTTATAGCCTTCACATACGCTAATTGGGCACCGTGTACTGATACACGTCGATCTACTTCGGAATATTGCATATTCTTAGGACCTTCACTCATTTTCTGGAAATCAAAGAAGCAGCAAATTGTATCTTTTTATTCTGTAGAATCAGAATATAGAGCGATGGGATCTGGAGTAAAAAAAGTTGCTTGGTTAGTTCATTTACTTAAAGAGTTATAGGTGCCACAAACCAAATTTGTTGCATTCATTTGTGATTCCACAGTAGCTAATCACATAGCAAATAATCAAGTGTTTCATGAGAGAGCAAAATACATTGAGTTGGATTGCCATAAATTTCGAGAAGCAGTTGAAAGTGAATTGATTAAGACTCTCCATGTTAGAACGGAATATCAGCTTGCGGATGCCTTGACTAAACCTCTTTTTCCTGGTCATTTTCATTCTTTGATCAACAAGATGGCATTGATGTCCATATACTTGCCATCTTGAGGGGGGATATTAGGATTTTGGTTTAAATTAGTTTTTTAATTAGTTTTTAGTTTAGTATTGGTTATGTCTTTACTAACCGATTGAATTTTCCCTTCTTTGATATTATAAGATAAGAAACTCTCTGTAAAACAAACTAACATAATTCATTATTTTCTTCAATGAAAACACTTTCTCTCTCAACAATTTGTAATTGTAAGAAAAAGACTCAAAACACACACATTTTGACTCAATAAAATAAACAAAACAAAGGTTAAAAATCGATAAAAACACAGTTTATCAATGGGGATCTCATGTCATCAACAAGCTGTTTGAGAAATTAATGAGAAAGTATTGAGTGAAGCTTAAGGTAGCTACACCTTATTATCCACAGACTACTGGTCAGGTTGAGGTCTCAAATAAGCAGATTAAAGCAATACTTTCAAAAATTTATGGTGCATCTAAGAGAGATTGGGCTGTGAAACTTGATGACACATTATGGGCATATAGAAGAGCTCACAAGACACCCATTGGAGGAATTCCATTTCAGCTGTTGTATGGCAAGTCATGTCACCTCCCTGTTGAGATCGAATACAAGGCAATTTGGGCTACCAGGTTCCTGAATTTTGACCTCAAGACAGCTCAAGAAAGGAGGCTTATAGACTTGCATAAGTTAGAGGAGATCATACTTGAAGCCTATGAGAGCTCAAAGTTGTATATCGAAAGAACTAAGGCAATTCATGACAAGAAGATTGCACCCAAGAAGTTCACATATGGTGATCAAGTGCTTCTATTCAACTCAAAGCTTAAGTTTTTCCCTGGAAAGTTGAATTCAAGATGGTTAGGTCCATTTAAAGTGCAAGAGGTCTTACCATATGGAGCAATCACTCTTACCAACAAGACAAGTGAAGATTTCACAGTGATTGGCCAAAGAGTCAAACCTTACTCGGCTGATGGACTATCCCCAGGAGAACTTTGGTTCTTCTCGATGAACCAACCCATCTCTAATGGGTATGAGAAGTCGAGTTTAGTGACTATAAACAAGCTCAGTTGAGAGGAAGTCTCATGGTGTCACATATTTTATTTTTATCTTTTCAATATTTATTTTTGTTCTATGTTTATGGTTGTCGTTGTGTGCTTTCAGGTTATGGAAATGGGATAGAGTCGAGCACAGATTATAATGCAGCAATTAGGGAAGGTTGAACGCCAACAAGCCAAAAATATGTTGAACTCAACCACTCAACTCGAGTGGAACCCACTAGAGTTCAATTCTAGAATAACATAAATTCAAACTCGACCACTTGCAAGTCGAGTGGCCCAATCAAGTCACGGATTTCTATTCCACTCACATGATTATGACTCATGTGCAGGATATTAAATCAAGTGGAGGACAAGCATGTTCCTTTTAAAGCACCCTTCACGAGATCTTGGCACATTAGACTTGCTTTACCTTTTCCTCCACTTTAATTCAGTTGCAGATGATCTTGCATCCATTTATATGCTTAGATCATTATGATGACCTATGTGGAATTGATTAAACATCTTTACTTTTACTTTCTATACTAAACCTTGTCTGTAGTGTTTACGCTCTTGCACTCAGATCACAACTTTGTAGGAAATAAAGCGAGAATAATTAAGGTACAGTCAATGGATAAGTGGAGTCTTGTAAAATGATCTTTAAACAGGGAGTAAAAAAGACACTAAAGTTTGTCATGAGAGGGACCCATTCAAGTTAAGCAAGAAGAGCACATTGTTAAAAGAAACCAAATCTAACTCGATCAATGGTTAGATCGAGTAAGTCCGGTCGAGTTAAGCATGTGTGGTCTCTAGACCGGATTTAAGAGTGTATGGAAACAAATCAAGCAAGGACAAAGGCTTCTAGATGCTTTGGCCGGGACAAGGATGAGTCAGCAATGAGTCATATATTTACTTTACTTCAGCTTTTGTCATAATTTCACATGGCATTGTCTCCCACTTTAATTCACATTCTTTTGTCTTCATTAGCACTCCCTCCCTCTATAAAAACGAGCTCACCACTTCACACGCACTCACACTTCACTTTGCATCCATTTTCTCTCTGTCTTGCAAGCACTTCTCTCTGGTTTTGAATATTTTGGTGCTAGCACTAGGTTCCGAGCTCGAGCAGGAGAAAAGAGGACAGAACGATTCGAGTTAGGCTGGTCAAAGGGTGTTTAAGTGCATAGACAACATCACTCGACCAAGCAACCAAAGCGGGTCAATCGAGTTTGGTGGTTTTTCCTGTGAGCTTTACAGCTAAAAGATAAACTCGAGCAAGTCCCAGTCGAGTTGTGCTGATCGAGTTCTCCTATCCTAGTGGTTCTCCTTCATAAATTGAACACATTCTCCTCTGTGGTGATGTCTAGCTCGAATTCTTTGAAACACTCAGTAATAGGCACTTTCAAGAGAAAGGAAAAGTTCAAGAAGATACAAACAAAACTAAGGGTTGACGGAGGAAGTCGTGGCAAGGGAAAGGAAAAGAAGTCGGCTTCTCCATCAGAAAATGAAGGGGAACCCCCCGAGTTAAGTGAACATATAGAAGAGGAAGTGGTTGCTAGGGAGAGCTCTAAAAAATTCAATGAGGAAATGGATAGAAGACGCAACACTGTTTTTGGAAGGAGATTCCTGCTTCAATTAGAAAGTAAAGAAGAAATAGCATAAGAAAGCTCCCCACATGATGCTCAGCGTATGGAAGGAGATGAGGCTAATGATGAAGATTCTCGTAATGGAGAAGGTGTTGAGCAAGAAGATGAGGTCACAAGGGTCATAAACGGTTTTATGCCAGGCGAGTATTCAAAGGAAGAAGCATGGGAAACCTATGCAATAGCTCAAGCTGAGAAGATGGAGAAAGCGATCTTACAGCAATCTGATCCCAAGGGAGCTTATCTAGCGCTGAAGAAAATAGGTTTCCTAGGGACTTGCTACGCCACCGTTAGACTTGGATGCACTTGAGATCACAAGAGATATAGATCTTCTCTTTGAAGCTTGTGGTTTATCAACTTTTATGTCCAAAGTCTCAAAAACTTATGAAGAAGAAACCATGCAGTTCCTCGCCACAGTCCACTTCCATGAGTATTATAAGAAATGCTGGAAAAATATGGTGGAGGGTACATTACTTTCACAGTGAACCGGACAAAGTAGACGTACACATTGAAGCAATTTCAGGTACTTTTCTGTTTTAGAAATGCACAGAACCATTTCCAAACACTAGTGAGGATGAGTTGTATTAGCTTTGAAATATGACAAGTGGTGAAGGGAAGTTTAATTCATCTCTCTGTACGGGTAATTGTATTCGAAACTCATTTTGAGTTATATGCGTAGAGCGATTGCCAACGACTTCTTTGCAAAATATACTATAGGACCCATTAATCTTCGAAAACTGCAGATACTTGTGATTGCTCTTAAGGAGGTTGTGGGATAACGAGCAAATGGTGCACCCATATTAGGAGATGTGTACTGATGAGGTTATCGACCACAACCTGCTGATTGGACGAGCCATCCAACAAGTTCCCATCATACGCGATGTACTAGACACCCGCAGGAAACACAAAGCTCGCTGCGACAAGTTCATCGATCCCATCGCACACTGCTTAGCCTGATTGAGCCAATATCCGAGCCAAATTTATCACCACTTGATCAGCCAAAGCTTGAAGAGGTTAACATCAAACGTACCACGGGAAGCTTTGCCTTGACCACGGACTATACTATAGGAAGCTCAGCTTCGACCAGGACTGTATCGCGAGAAGCCTAGTCTCGACCACATGCCTTATCACGGGAAGCATATCGACCCATGTACGTTTGTGTTTTATTATTTCTGTCTTTGCAGGTACCACCAACTCCACACAGCCTTAGTATGAGTCTAGAGTCTAAGTTCTTCGGTCCAAATAATAAGTACTAGTTGCCAAATCTTGTGTCAAACGTACTTGCCTTATTTTTACCCGATTTTTTAAATTTAGGTTTTTCCATTTCCTTTGCGTTTTGTTTAAGTGCTGCGTCACTTGATTCCTTTTCCTGACTTTGTAATAAATTTTACTGAGAAGGCCCCACGCCGCTGAACCCTTTATAAGGTTCCTTTTTGGCATTTGTTCCTTTTAATTTTGATGAAATAAAGACAAACTTTTCTTGCAGAAAACCCAGCCGCCACTCTTCTCTGACGATCCAAGCTTGATCGGATCAAAATTATCAAAGGAATCATCACCCTCCTTTGCGGGTCTCATTCACCATTTCTGCAAATTCAGTTTCCAACGGTTTCGGATTCACCAAGATTGATCCTGTTGGATCAATATCAATACTCATCCTTTGAGGCTCATATCATTGGTATCAGAGTCGTAAGGTTCTATAGTAACACTCTGTATCGTTCCATGTCGTCTTCTTTTCTCTGTTTTTAATTTTGCAATTTTTGTTCTCTGATTTTGTTGAGTGTTTTTTGTGTGTGCTTTGGATTTATAGTTTCAGGAGTCACCAAACTCTAGATCTATCAATTCCGAGTGCTATCTCGGTTGTTAGCTTCGCTTTTACAAAAGAAAATACATAAAAAAAATTTATTGTCTTTTGTGTTCTTCATTTGTTCTTCGTGTTCTTCGTCTGTTTGATATATTTGATCCGTGTAATTTGTTTCAGATTTTCGTTTAAGTGTTTCTCATTTTTGCATTTCTTGGGCGGCTGAATAAACTAGGGTTGTAATTTTTTTGAGTTTTGATTGGACCAAAATTGATCTCTTGCATTTCTATTTTGTTCGGTTCATTTTAATTGAACCAACTTTCCTTATTTGAAACCTTTTGCTTACACAAGATACTTACTAACACTTAGCCAGTTAGTTGGTTTTACTCTCGTAGGTAGTAATGTCCGAACAAGATAGAGCAGCCCCAACCGTGAACTAGCTTACCGAATTCACAAATGTCGTCATCAACATCCAAACGCAAATCACTCGGATGAACGAGCGTATGGATCGTTTGGAGCGAGCACCACCACTCGCGGCAAGACCAAGGAAACCACTAGATACTCAAAACACAACACGCACAATCGAGCAATACATCCGCCCAACCCACTTTCAATTTAACTACATGGACGATGAAGAAGAGGATTAGGTCGAGTACAATTTGGATGAACAACCCATCCCACCAGCCACTCGTACCACCCCACGTACACAGCAGCAGAGACCTTATTTGCAAGACCCAGACCAATACCCGGACCATGCTACTTATATGAGGAGGGCCGCATGGTACATGCGACCAATCACGGATCCAATTATGCCTAACCACCAAGACACCAAAGCCATTAGTCGCCTAGACATAGATGGCCCCTCTCGATTCATCGACCCAATACTCACGGCTCCAACGTTTGCTGGGCGAGTTAATCAATAGCATACCTAGATTGGGAACAATGGTTAGATAACATCTTTGACGTTTATGAATATTATGACCATAAAAAACTTTCTTTTGTAACAACACAACTCACTGAAGGAGCCCTCACATGGTGGGATTGAGAAGTAGTTGACCATAGATACCACCGTACCGGCCAGATTGATAGTTGGGACGAGATGAAGTACCTCATGCATCGCCAGTATATACTCCATTACTATCATCAGGAGCTACAAAAGAAGTTCTGCAAGCTCAATCAAGGATCCAAGAGCATTGAAGAATACTTTGACGAGTTTGAGCTATTGAAGAATCGGCTTGAAGTTAAAGACTCGAAAAAAATCACTTATGGTGCAATTCATCGATGGGTTGAATGAGCTAATCGTGGCCAAGGTCGAGAGAAACCCATACCATGATCTTCATGAGGTTATACACCTTGCTATCTACACTGAGCAACATATCAAGCGAAAGGCTACTTGGACCACACCCAAAGTTGTAGAAGTGGCACCAAAGAAGCTTGAGATCGAGTCTCGATTCAAGAAGCCGACAACTGACTCCTCCAATACTATTGAGGTACCAAAACTCGTTGTTACATCTTGTACTCGTGATATAACTTGTTTCAGGTGCCAAGGCCGCACACATATGGCATAAGATTGCCCCTACAAACAAGTCTTGATACTCACCGCTGATGACGGATACAAGTCACAAGACAAACCAGAAGAAGTAAAACCAATCGCCCAAGTCCACAACTAGAGGTTCCGGACCATGGCGAGTTGTTAGTCATCCGACAGGTACTTAGTACCATTATCGACTCTAAAGACTTGATTCTATGGGAGAACATCTTCCACGCCAAGGTGTGCAATCTGATTATCGATGATGGTTCTTGCACTAATATGGCAAGCAGATACATGGTCGAGAAGCTAAAGCTTCAAAAAGACCAAACACCCATATATGTACAAACTTTGATGGCTTAATGACAAGTCCGTAGTGAGTGTAGACGAGCAAGTCACCTTTCCGTTCAGCATCGAACGCTACCACAACCGAGTAACTTGTGACGTTGCCCCTATGCAAGCCAGACATGTATTGTTGGGACGACTGTGGCAGTTCAACCATGAAGTAAATCATGACGGCCAAACCAGTCTGTACACTTTGGTGCACGAGAAAAAGAAGTACACGATCGCCCCCTTGACACCAGCTCAAGTCCCTGAAATCCAAGCTAAGCAGTCCAAGGAAACCGACATAAAACGCTCTAACTTTTACATTTCTTCAAACAAGGTTTCCAAAACTATCACTATACAAGAGCAGGTGCGACTCGTGATCTTTAAGGATTCTTTTGTTACAGTTCAAGAAGACATCGTACTACCCACTGGAGTGACAGCAGTACTAAACAAGTACAAAAACGTATTTCCGGATGAAATTCCCGCCAGACTACCACCAATAAGTGGCATCGAGCACCAGATTGATCTAGTGCTGGGAGCTCCGTTACCCAACCGCCCAGAATATCGCATGAACCCTGATACCCATGAGCTTGAGAAGCAGTTCCGAGAGTAATGGACAAGGGCTATATTCGGGAAAGCCTCAGTCCTTGTGCCGTACTAATCTTACTAGTGCTAAGAAGGATGGATCGTAGAGAATGTGTGTGGACTGTCGAGCTGTGAGCAACATCACGGTCAAGAATAGACATTCGATTTCTCCATTTGGATGATATGCTAGACGAACTAAGCAGAACTGAGATCTTCTCAATGATCGATCTCAAGAGCGGTTACCATCAAGTAAGGATCTCAAAACTAGTCATATCTTCTCTAGATTACTTACATCAATTGACTGAAAAAAAAATCTTGGTAAAGGTGGTTCACGAAAGTGTCATTCATTTCCTTTTGAAGTTCTTAGGAGAAAGAGTGTAAAGAATATAATGAATCTCAAGACTCTGAATTGCTTGCGACTCAGACGCGCCAGTGATGCTTATATAAGACTAGATCGACAGAGAAGAGACATTTTATTCAAGGATTTGGATAGAGGGTTTGCCATATTTTCCTTTATTATTTCCTGAGAACAAAATTCAAGGAAAACAGAATTATAATCAAAGCATCATGTAATAATATTTCTATTAAAAACGTCCAAGAATCAGTTTAAATACCCAAACATATATCACTAAAGAAAAAAACTTAATAACAAAACAACACTCAGCTGCATAACTGAAATTGAACTGGCCCAAAAAAAGAAAGTTTGTACTATTGTCGATTCAACTAATTCGAAAAAAGAAGGTTTGTACTATTGTTCTCATATGGTTTGACGAAGGAACAATTCAAAGTTATCGAGATATATCAAGAAGATTTGAAATTTTTCTGATATAGATCTTCAAAGAACTAAAATCGGCTCCCGTATATATTGTTAAAAATGAATTTTTAGATTTTTAGTGGCTATGCATCTAATATGTTTCGATATCTATATAATATCTGAAGTTAGATCCTATTGAATCCTCTGTATTATTTCAAGTTATCATTATAATATCTGAATTCCGATAGATATGCTAGTGAGATTGACTCTTTAAACCTTGTTTAACTCATTTGTTAAATTAACAAAAATGGTTATTCATATAGAATGTTTCAATATCGATTATGTGTTGAAATTATCAGTGTGTTCATGGAATAAAAACCCTGTGAACTGTAAGTAATCATTAATTGTATATTCTAGTTTATGTAAGTAAACATTAAACTTGTGTCTATTTTTAAAGTTTGTGGTAATTTTAAAAATACATCTTAATTCATGTATTCTAATTTACAGAAAAACCATAACATGCAGACAATTATGCTATGGCTAAAGATTTGAAGAGTCAAAGTGTCTGAAAAATATCATAAAGCTCCAAAAAAGGTAAATTTTGTTCGCCTTGCTTCTATTTTGTTAGTTTATAGTTGTTTTACCATAACTAAGGAATATATATATATATATATATATAGAAGAATTTTTGTTTCTTATCAAAATGGTAATTTTAATTTAAATATAAATAAATATAAGTATAGTACAATATTAGTAAGAAGTATAATAAGGAATAAAATACAGATATGACTATATTTACAATATATGAAAGGAATGAAATAAAAATTGTCAATCATAGGTGAAAAGGAAAAGATTGTTCGACTCAATTGCAATATCTGAATTTCGATAGAGATGCTAGTACCACCAAATTTTGAATACTAATAATTTACTATAAGCTAAAATGTAAACACTTTGATTACTAAAATAAAGATGGAAACAAAATTTTGAAACACACGAAAATACATATAAACTTAAACATGCATCGAACACCTGAATTAGTAGAAATAGTTATAAAACTTCTGCTAGATTACTATTCCTTTCTTACTTTCGCACCATTCTCTTGCTTAATCTTAGAAGGATCAAACTTAACTCTTTTTGTCTCTATATATTTCCTTTTCTTCCTCTATTCACATTCTTTGGAATTTGTTCACCACAGACCCATTAGTCTTAGTCTCAAAATCTGTAACATCCTCTGCATCATCTTTCACATGTGGACCTAGGGTAGGGTTGCAATGTTTTTTGTTGTCAGACAACTAATCCTCTAGGTCACTTCCATCAGTTTCCTTATGCTTAGAGGAAGGTGTAGTACTATTAGACATTGTAACCTCAGAAATTTCACCATTGTTACTCACATTAGCACATACTGCAATATAATATATAATTAACTTAGTTATAATATAAGATAGGGTACATAAAATTTAGGCAGTCATTAAAAGGTTTAGTAAATAGTTTAAGTAATTGATCATCAAAACTCGAAGGCAGATCAAACACTTTATTTTTCAATTCTTCAACCAATTGATTCGTAAACCAAATCTTAGATACTTTATATGTATTTACGTGTTTTGAAATATTTTTTGGGGTCCACATAAATCAGAAACTGAAATGTTTTCCCGACAATGTTCTTGATAGGATCAAGCAAAGTATCTGGATCTTCAATCTCAGGAGAAAATGTTTAAAATATTAGTACACTTAGGCTTCTGTATATAGAAAATAGTCAAACCTAACAAACGTAAGCATAAAATTATTGAGATCATATGTTTACCTAAGAAAAAACTACAGTTTATGTTAGTTAATAAGATAAATTACCAATTAAAAATTCTGCATTGAGAACACTAGAGAGAACAACATCAAATCTAGCAAGGCTTGTAAATGATTCATCACTGACACAATCACAGTTTGATAACAAGGTTTTTTGGTCTAAGCTATCAAATCATTGAGGTAAGTGGATAAGCAAGTGGATGTCGAACCAATACTCAGAGAAAGCATGCAAACAACTCATCTAATACCTCGTTCTAGCCCAGATAACCTAACATTCTGTCACAAAGTTAGGCCAATATTCATGTGAGCTCTTNGAGCTCTTAAACTAGCTAATAGGACAAACTACACTAGATGACAAAATAAAAACAGAGCAAGAACATTCAAAACAAGGAAATGAGTGCAAAACAGAGTAAGAACTAGCAAATCCAATAGACTATGAAATTAAACATGAATCTAGAAGATAGGGAATGGGTGATCAGCGGGTAACTCGCCGATCCAACACTGCCAAGCTATATAAGGCGAGCTCTAAACCAGGATAAGCT